>CAWUFW010026708.1:0-31438 GCA_963921515.1 Calotriton arnoldi
AAAATATATATACATTAATACAGAACTCAGTCTTAAATAAACACGAGCTCTACAGAGCCACAGAACGGACATATACGCAGCAATCTATACTAATTCTGAAAACGTATCATACCAAGCAGGGCCGGTGTTCCGTCGCTTTGAGCTCCCCGTCTGCCTGTGCCCCCTCCTCGCGTGTGCCAGGGGCACCAATATTCTGGGGGGCGCAGGGAGCTGTGTGCATTAAGGTACTGCCAACAGCAGCACCCCTGTCATCCTGCTCCAGGTTTGTCCATAGCCCTTCGTGCTCGTTTCTGTCTGATTTACCAGTTTAAAGTGGTTTTAATCCTTTATTATGATACTTTGGGCATTGTTTTTAACACCCCATTTGCACTCTTCCTTGCCATCCGTTTTCACCCTCTCACCCCTGCTGACACACATCAACAAGCATTTACAATGCAATACGTCTCGCAATGACATTGTTTTGAGCTATTGGCATTGTAAATGTTATTGTTTATTTTTTCCCCTTCGTGAAGCATTAATCAAATGGTGTAATGCAAAATGGCAATAGCTCAGTTTGTTGTAATTGCGAAATCTATTGCATTGCATTTGTACTAGTGTGAGTTTTGTATTGTAAATGGTACTGGCTTTTATTAATGTTTTTTTTTTATCACATTAATCTAATGCATTAAAAATGTTAATACCCCAGGCCTCAAGACAGCAAAAAGCGCTTATTATGGCCACTGCCTGCTCCGCTTATGAGGACTGCTGCAACAGGCAAGGAACCACTGGTCCTTAATGAAGTGCTTCCTGTTGCAAATGGCCACTGTATGCTCTGCAAACAGTGATACACATTGAACCAGAGCATGTGTCAGGACCTCAAGCACACACCTTTAATGCTAGATCTCTTACAAAGCGACTGCTGGTCTAGAACAGGGCTACCAGGTTCTCTGCCAAGCTCAAAGCTTAAAACTAGAGCGTGTGTCCTCTAAAACCTGGACTGGACGTCTGTCTTGGCCTGCGTTGATGTCAAAAGGCTATGCATCACCCAAAGAGCAGTGCTGAATCAATGACCTTTGAAGTAGGGTGGGTGCACTCAGGAAAGCTAAGGAGATTTGGGATTCCTCTAGGGAGGAGGAGGCAGAAGAATAATGCAAAGTAGTAATATGGGTTCTTAGACTGGTTTCGGACTATGAATTTGAATCATGGGATATACTGCTGATATTATATGCTGGGGTAGTCGTTTATCTGTTGTTAAATGAATTGTATGTTATGGATTATTTTCTCTTGGTTTTATTTTTCTCTCTGGTCATTGTGGACCATGATAATATTCCTGATCATCGACATGAAATAAAATTTTGAAAAATAAATAAAACAAAAAAAAGGACATTTGAAGTTGAATCAGGTATCTTATTCGCAGAACAAAAAGGGCTAGTAGCTCAAATCAATTCTTCAAAACCCAAATAAAACAATGTTTTGTGGGCAGAAAGTTGGCACCCAAACCCGCACGTATAACGGGAGAGATAGAATATTACATCAAATACAGTAATACAATTAAAAACTCTTCAGGTTTTGTACTGAAAGGCGGCTTGGGTGTTTCCATTACAGGTTTGCTGCATCCTCACACCACACGTCTCTGTGACGCTGCATCTGTAAAGTCCCTTTCTCTGCAAGTTTTAGCCACAAAATGTCTTTGACAGCTTATGGCTCACTACAGAGCACACAGTAAACACGCTCGCCGGCAGAGAAAGTTCAGTTCTCGACAGACTGTGGTCTGAAACTGCACTGGGCATCAGCGGAATGGATTTTGTGTGAAAGGCGAAGGGGAACCTGGGTGCCTGTAAGTTACTGGATGGCAGGGCGGGACAGTCAGCGACCTATTGTTAGAATCTGATATTGACTTTACAACGTCCATGTTTGCTGAAACAGGTGTGGCACAGCGTGGGCCAAATAAACGCGAAGAAACCTAAAACCAGTCACTGCAACTCAAAGGTAAGACATCTGAAACTGCCCCATTCAGAGGTGTTCCTACCTTTTTAATGTAGATTTGTATGTCTACAACATGAGTATTTTCCCAGTAAATATCAGTTATCAAACGGGGTCCTGCGTGATTCACAGTTTGTTGCGTGCGGGCATTGTTTTTGTTACAGTTTTATAAAGCGGGAACATCGACCCAAAGTTATCAGAGCAAACACAAACCCTCAACAACCGCGAGCATGAAGGTGGCTGGAATACGTAGCGCTTCAGAATGCTGTGAGCAAGCGAGGGAGGACAGGGGTCCATCCCGTCACAAGCAGCTGCTCACTAGGCATGTATACCGTCTTTTAACCAGAACAACTGCCAACTAAGAGTAGGGCAGCTTCTCCCGACCCCATAAAGGATAATAAAAAAACAGCTACTTAATAATGCTCTCCTGGCCACTACTTTGACAGACGCAGACGCCTGCCGTAATTTACGGAGAACGAATGCACTTCACTTTATAATAGACATTCCAACAGACAAAGGGAGCCGGGATAGTGGGGGCAGCCGGCGCCATGCGCGTTGTGCCTGCCTGCAGCCCTTCCTCCTTTTGGGACGGCCCATCCGGACTGGATCCTTTGCTCCACGGCTTGTTTAGATAACAAGCCTACTTAGATAAGAAATTGCTTCACGACAGCTGTGAAGCAAACGATCCAGTTCGGATGGGCCGTCCCAAAAGGCGAAAGGGCGGTAACAAAGAAGCCTCATTTTCAATGGGAGGCCACCGTTTACCATAAACGATGACGCCTTCCAATGAAAATGAGGGGTGGGGCTTCAAGCCCCCTTCTGAAATGTCCTCTTTAACAATATGTCTCGCCGAGCGAGCAGCGCATGCACGCTGCAACGCTAGGCGAGACCTAAAAATCCCATCATCAGCGTGAGGCAGCCAAGCTATCGGTGATTTAGGTGAGCTGGGGGAGGTCCAGAGGCATTTGTGTTCAGTGGCCAGCCACTGCTCAGTTAGGGAATGACCAGTGAACTCAAAAGGGCCTCCTGCTGCCTCATTTAATTCGGTAGCATTTGCACGGGCGCCAAATTTCTCTGCGCCCAGAGCTCTATCTGAACAAAGGCTCTGATACCAAGGCAGCAAAGGAAAACTCACCCACATGAGTAGCAGCCATTCCTATCACACAAAGTGGCAAGGGGGGCAGGATGGTTCCCCTTGTAGTGAGAGTGGACCCTGCGCCCTGCATTCCTAAGCTGAAATGCACACAGATATATATCACGTTTGGATTTCCACTGATAGACTTCCTTACCAAATGTGAGATACGGTCTGACATGAATGAGGAGTCAACCTGACCTACGAATGCGTACATCTCACGCAGATTTGAAATTTCAGGGCTTAATTTGTAAAAGAAAAAGAAATGCCAGTGCCCTCGTCAGAAGACCCCTTATCTTGCACCATCAATTGCCCCTGCCTGCACTGCAAGTGACAGTACCAACACAACCACTGGTTGGTGTCATACTTGACAAAAGACTCAACCTAATTTCCCACATCAACTCTATTGCTAAGAATGCGTGCTACCAGCTGCGCCTTCTCTGGGGGATTCGACGGTTCTTCCCGGAGCCAGACCTAAAAACCATGGTCCAATCGCTGGTTCTCTCTAGACTGGATTATTGCAACTCTCTTCTGACTGGCCTCCCCAAATCCCACCTCTCCCCTCTCAAATCCGTCCTCCATTCAGCAGCTCGCTTTATTTCGGGGTCCAAACGAAGTGACCACATCACCCCTATCCTGTCTTCTCTTCGATGGCTTCCCATCGAGGCAAGATCTATTTACAAAACTGCCTGCATCACCCACAAAGCCTTGCACACTTCCTCCCCTCGTTACCTGGCGGATAAACTGAAAATCTCTGGAGGCTCTAGACCACGGGTACTCATAGTACGGCCCGCGGGCCGCCAGCGGCCCGGCAAGCCTTCCTTGGCGGCCCGCGGACCTTGCAGACATCGTACCTGTTTTTTTGTTGTTTTTTTAAAGTGTCAGCAAACACCGTAGCGCGGACTCTGAGAGACTCTGCTCTATGGGGGCCGGGCGATTCTTTAAAGACCATTCACTTGTTAATGAGGCTTTGTTGTATTTGACCTCTTCTGAGCCCCTGCATCTCCACTCTGAGTGGAGATGCAGGGGCGCTAAGAAGAGGTAAAATACAACAAAGCCTCATTAACAAGTGAATGGTCTTTTAAAGACCTGTGAAGTACTCGGGTGCGGCTGTGTGTGTTCCCGGGAAGCTGTCTCAGCCCCGGCTGACACACACGCGGGGTGAGGTGAGAGAGGGTGACAGAGAGAGGGTGACAGAGAGAGGGTGACAGAGAGAGGGTGACAGAGGGAGGGAGAGAGAGAGAGACAGAGGGACGGAGTCAGAGGGAGGCAGAGGGAGACAGAGGGAGGGAGTCGGGGGGAGACAGAGGGAGGGAGAGGGAGACAAACAGAGGGAGACAGACAGAGGGAGAGACGGAGGGAGACGGAGGGAGACCGAGGGAGGGAGACAGAGGGAGGGAGACAGACAGAGGGAGACAGACAGAGGGAGACAGACAGAGGGAGGCAGACACAGACAGACAGACAGACACAGACAAAGACAGACAGAGACAGACAGACAGAGACAGACAGAGAGACAGAGACATAGGGCGAGAGAGGGAGACAGACAGAGGGAGACAGACAGAGAGAGACAGAGGGAGACAGAGACAGGGAGAGAGAGGGAGACAGAGCGAGGGAGACAGAGAGGGAGACAGAGACAGAGGGAGAGAGAGGGAGACGGAGAGAGAGGGAGACAGAGAGAGAGGGAGACAGACCGAGAGGGAGGGAGACAGACAGAGAGGGAGACAGACAGGGAGACAGACAGAGAGGGAGACAGAGAGAGAGAGACAGACAGACGGAGACAGACAGAGACAGACAGACGGAGACAGACGGAGACAGACAGACAGAGAGAGGGAGACAGATAGAGGGAGACAGAGGGAGGGAGACAGATAGAGGGAGACAGAGGGAGGGAGACAGATAGAGGGAGACAGAGGGAGGGAGACAGAGAGAGGGAGACAGAGGGAGGGAGACGGAGGGAGGGGAGACAGAGGGAGGGAGACAGAGGGAGGGAGACAGAGGGAGGGAGACAGAGGGGAGGGAAACGGAGAGAGAGAGAGGGAGACAGAGAGAGGGAGGGAGACAGAGAGAGAGAGGGAGGGAGACAGAGAGAGAGAGAGACAAACAGAGTGAGTGAGACAGAGGGAGAGAGAGGGAGGGAGAGAGAGAGAGGGAGGGAGACGGAGAGAGAGAGGGAGAGATAGAGAGAGGGAGGGAGACAGAGCGAGAGAGAGAGAGAGAGATAGATAGATAGATAGATAGATAGATAGATAGATAGATAGAGAGAGAGATGTGTGTATGCCGGGTCTGGTGGCTCAGTGGACGAAGGCGTCCGCTGCAGGGGCCTGTGTTCAACCTCATGGTCATAGTTTTTTTGTTGCTCTAGCCCCGCCCCTCCCCCACTGACCCCGCCCCCCACCGGTGCGGCCCTCGGCCACAAACCACACTGTAAATTTGGCCCCCGAGAGAAAGTTTGTGAGTACCCATGCTCTAGACCTTCTCGGAATGCGGAAAAGTTTCTGCTTGAGCCGCCCTCCTTCAAAAAGGAAAGATCGATGGTTCAATCCTTCTCAGGGAATGCCGTGAGAATCTGGAACTCGCTTCCTCCATTGCGGCGTGCCACCTCCTCTACCCAGATCTTCAAAGCTGACCTCAAATCTTTTCTCTTCCAAAGACACTTTCAGAACTAATACACTCATTTTCAGGCCCCTCAAGGAAGTTCGTCCTTCATTGTAAATTTGTAATATTTTCTTGTACATTCCTCATCCTAGTTTGCTGTGTTTGATATTGTGTCTTTGCCTTCTATGGTTTTACCTTACCTTCTTGCCTTCCGTTTATTTTTGTAACGTTTTAATCTGTATTATTTTCCTCATGTAACGCAACTGGTTCTATTGTACAGCGCTCTGACACCTTCGGGTAAAGTTCGCGCTATATAAAAATGCATTAAATAAATAAATAAAAAACCACTAACCCTCGCAAACCTAAAAGTGTGAGAATTCAGACTATTCTAGGCCAACCAAAGCTACAAGAATGGTTGGGTGGCAAGTATTAGTAATTTGTAAATTACAAATTACTAATACTTGCCACCCAACCATTCTTAACAGTTGTTAGGTAATTCAATATGCATTACAAATTGTAATGCATATTGAATTACCAAACAACTGTTGTGCTCATGTGCTCATCTCAAAATTGGACAAACAGTGCCTCCATGTGGTGGAATGTAATAAGTGCTGGTGTTGACAATTAAGTGCTGGTGCAGAGCGTCGGAAATCACCGAATGACTCAAATTAAGCACCAAATCCTCTGGTATGTGTTCTGTGACAGGGAAGCTTGCTGCGTTGTTACATTGGATATATATTGTCGTTATGTGTGTGAGATTTTTTTTGCCAAAATACTGTTTGTAACCATTTCTGAACATTCTTCATCATATGATATCATACAACTCTCATGCTAGTCATGCGGGCTACCATAATATGTTAAACAAAAGAGGGATTGGTTGGATAGCAAAACCTAGGGCCAGCCTCAAAATATTCACACATGGCAAACAGGTCAAGTGCAACTTCTATCTCTAAATAGATGATGCACACATAAAGCTGTAACACTGGAAGATGTGGTATCAGGCCTTAATTTCTCTTGTGGGGGCCGAGTACATCCCAATTTTAAAAAGCATTTCTGTAACAGTTCTAACATTAGACCCTATCTGACTGAAAGCATTAAAAATATTCTCCTTGATGATAGCAGACACATAGGCCTGATCACAAGTGGGGCATGAGGTATTTGCTGAATCTAGGGTCAGATCTACGGAAACTCCATTTAGCAAATTCCTAATTGCAAATCGTTGCGATTCGCAATTAGGAAATCCCTAAATGGCATGTATGGTCTTAGGCTGCCTGAATTTTGCGACTAAATGAGTTGCATCGCTAAATAGGAAATCGCAATTTGCGATGACCCAATTGGGCGCAAGTTGAGCAAGTGGTCGCATATAGCGACCACATTAAAAAAGAGGATTCTGCTTCCTGGGTCAGGGAGATGACCCCACAAACAGGAAGTGTTGTCCAGGAGAAGCCAGGAGAGCAGGCAGAGTGGGGAGGGGAGAACTGCTGCAAAATCGAACCTGAGGAGCCCCAAAAGTTTAATTAATACCACAGGAATGGCCAACCAATAAGCAGAGAAGGAGGCAAGGGTGAGAAAGCGCAAATTGAAGTTCACCAAAAAAGAACTGGAGATACTAACCAAGTAGTGCTGCAACAACCATGAGGAGCTGTTTGGCCGAGCATCTGTGACTGCCTGAGACCCAGAAACGCAAATTCTGGAAGGACGTGCAGCAGCAAATAAATGCTGTAGGTGTGGCACAGCGCTTGGTGGAAGAAATACGGAAGAGATGGTATGACCTCTGGTCTCGCACCAAAGAAAGGGTGGCAACACGCCTGAGTGAGTCCCGGGAAACAGGAGGTGGTCCCTCAACTGTACCCCCCACCCACTACACTGTTGGCAATGGTAGAGACTGCCATAGAACCATAGACAGTAGTTGGTTTTGCAGCCTTGACACTTCTGCACCGGCAGCATTGGAAAGTAAAAGTACATCTATATAACTGTCTACTACATGCATGTAAAAATAGAACTGATACAGGCAGATCAGTATGGGACCAATACATAGCTACCCCTTATGGTGCATCAGGGGACTTGTAGTAAAAAGAATAGACACTGAGGTCAGTGTCAGACATTTAATAAATCATATTGTACAACTAAAGACAAATGGGTTCTCCCATAATGACATTAATAGCATGTCCAGTCTTCAAATAGGTGCACCTGAGGAAGAAATGGAATGCCCAATTGATGAGAGAGAAGAACAGGTACAAATGGTGGAGGATGCCATCCAGCTGCCCACTCCAATCCAGCCGCAAGTTGTGAGGCCTCAACACCAGCATACTGCAGTGCATGCTTGTAGCCGCCGTGATATTCCGTATGTACACCAGCCTTCTGGGTCCCAGGCAACAGCAAAACCGCAAGCACTGTTTGGTGGGCTTGAGGTGTCCATGCTCCAGATTCAGCGCCTGCAGCACAAACAAATGAAAATAGTCAACAGAAAATTGCTTAACATTCAGCATGCAATATTACTGGGTTTCAATAAAGTGGCCACTAAAATGGACAACCTAACAAGTGTCCTAGAGAAACTATGCAGACAGATGGCAGAAGACACTAGTAATAGGAGGCGAAGAGAGAGGAGCAGTGCTGTGCATATGGGTGCCTTAACAAGGTCCATTGGAAGGATTGCACATGCCACCTCAGCCTTATCAAAACGTAATGTGACACTATAGGTCGAAATGGGGCACTTCAGTCGAGGGGCCTCGGCCAGATTACCACTGCAGTTGAAGCCATACAGGGAGCACAAATTGCAAGTGGGGTGGTTGAAGGGCAACCTGATAGGGAGGAATTGTCGAGTGTCAGCAGCATCTCTGCCACAGATGCATGTCTGCTGTGACGCAGTAGTAGCCATACTCCTGCACCTCAACATAGTGGCATGTCCCCATTCTGAACGTACCAATCAGGAAGTGCCTACATTTTTTGGTTTAATTTAGGTTGCTCCTGTGACCAACTTACATGTTGATCTCATGTTGCATACATTTATGTGTAAGACGGATTATTTTGAAACAGTTGTGAAAAACCTGACATTAAAGGTATCTTCACTGTGATAAATCAGACTATTGTGCAACCATTTTATTTCAATTTGTAGAACTAACCATGACTTACCTTGCAAAGTGGTCCCTGTGGCAATGTGGTCCCTGCGCCTCCTCCCCTCTACGACTCTGCTCTCCTCTGTTAGATGCAGAACCAGTGAGCCGGGTTGTTCATCCTCAGAATTGAATTCCAACACCGCAATGTGTAGGCCTCTCCTGAAAGCACTGTTGTGTAGTAAGGCACATGTTGCTACCATCTTACAGGCAATTTCTGGTGCATATTGTAGAGCATCCCCACTCTTATGCAGGCAGCAAAACTGTGATTTCAGGAGCCCAAATGTCCACTTAATTACAGTCCTAGGGTGACAATGTGTAGTGTTATATTTCCTCTCATTCTGGGTGGTGGGAGAGAGGTAGGGTGTGAGAATCCAGGGACGCAGGGCATACGCAATGTCACCTGGAAAAAAAGTGTGAGGCAACATACATTTTGTGTGGATTGGGCAATTACAAATATGTTTTGACATTGATTTTCAGTACGTAATAAATATTCGTCATCAAACTTCCCTCTTTCCAGTCATCTGTAAATTCTGCTGTGAAGGAGTCATGAGTGCTTCCTGGATATACCACTTGCATGTTAAGGGAATGGGTATTTTTCCGGTTCCTAAATAGATATTCAATATGGGATGGTGGACATGTGGGCACGTGTCCCATCTATATACCCTATGACATGGGGAAAATAGGCAATCCAGTAAAATTGCAGTTTTGTACTTTGTATTTCCTGTGCATTCCACAGGTATATGTGGCGGTGGATGTAGATAAACATGGCATCTAGGAATTTCCTGAAGAAACGTGAAAGCGCACTTTGAGACACCCCTCCTTCAACAGCTATCACACCCTGATAACATCCAGTGGCTAATAGGTATATCTGAAAGAGACTGTAGTTATAGATTCCTTACCTTAGCATTACCCCCAGGCGTCAGACTGGATCCGGAGAAATTTCTTAGCAGTACCCCTGCGCATCGTCGGTAGGTGGTGTTGGTCGACTCTGTGTCCGTCGTCGGTGTCGTGGTCTCCGGTATGACGTTGCGGTGTCTACTTAGACGCCGCCCCTGTGCGCTGACGTCAGTTCTTCCTTTTCCGCGCCTTTCAGCGCAGATCCGGAGAGAGCGTGCCCCTAGTCACTTTTTGACTAACTCTTTTTCGACTTTTGTCAACATCTTTTTTGAGTCTTGCGACTCCTGGTGCACGAGGGATGTCCATTCGTCGGCCCGGTTTCAAGCCCTGTGACTCCTGTCACAAGTTGATGTGGGTCACCGATCCACACTTCGTGTGCCTTTGGTGCCTGAACCACGACCCGAAGTCGTGCTCCGACTGCCGGGCCCTAAACCCGAAGTCTTTGCGGGAGCAGTCCCGAAAGCTTTTGGAGGCCCGGCAATCCGCTCCGCGCCGTTCGAGGTCCCAGTCGAGGGGAAGGTCGCGGGACCGGTCACGGAGCCATCACCATTCGTCATCGAAGTCTTCGCACTCATCAGGTAAGTCAAAGCACCAGAAGAAGGTGAAGAAGCATCGTCGCTCTTCGCCTTCTCCCCGTCCGTCGGCCGACGCGACGCAGGACCCGGAGCGTCGCCGCTCTCCGGCTCCGTCATCGGAGCCTGCAGGGATCACTCCGCGCTTCCCTCCCTTTCCGGGAGCCGGAGCGTCCCCTGCCCAGCTTCGTGCCTTTTACAAAGCCCTCCACTCCATCTTTGGGCAGCCCGACTCCGCTGGTGCGCTTTCGGGCCCCACGGACTCGGGTCGGGGCTCTAGGCCTTTGATGCCGGCGGCTCCGGCCTCAGCACCGAAGGGCCCCCATGGATCCAGGTCTGGAACCGGATCGGTGCCAGTCGACCTCATGGTACCTTCCCCGGGACCGATTCCAGTGGCGACGCCCCCGACACCGGGTGCGCCCCCAGCTGGCGTCGACCCCAGCCTCACCACCGACTTGGACACGGCGCCGGACCGACGTTGACTGACGTTGGTACCGGCGCCGGAGGGTACTTTTGTCCCACTGTTCATCCCTGGCGTTCCCTACCGCCCTGAGTGGCAGCCAGTGGAAGGTGAGGAGGACTGGGAGGGGTCTGTTGACCCTCTTGCAGACCAACTTGAAGAGTTGGACTGGAGAGAGGAGTTGGGTGATGACAGTGGTCTGGATACTTCCCCAGACCTTGGTATGCTTTCTCCCCCTACTGTGGCTACGGAGGAGGGAGCCTCCTACGCTGTGGTGTTGCGTAGGGCGGCTGAGGCCCTGGGCCTCGAGCTTCCTACGGTGGCTGTCAGGACTGACCTCCTGACAGTGGTGCAGCAGCCTCTTCAGAGCCCCTGCTGCCTTTTAATGAGGCCCTAACTGACATCCTTCTGGGCACTTGGTCCAAGCCCAGCACAAGAGCTCCTGTGGACAGGATGATAGCCCGACGCCACTGCCCGGCTCCGGGTGACCCACTTTTCCTCTCCCAACACCCTACCACAGAGAGCTTGGTGGTCCAAGCCACAACCTCAAAAGGCGCGTTCCCTACAGCTCCCCCAGATAGGGAATCCAAGAAGCTGGACCATCTTGGGAAGAAGATGTTTTCTTCCACCAGCTTAGGACTGCGGTCGATGAACACTGCATGTCTCTTGGGCCGTTACACACACACTGTGTGGGACATGGTTGTGAAAGTGCTGCCACAGTGCCCGGAGGAGGCCTGGGCCGTGCTCACCCGCGCTGTTGCCGAGGTTCGAGACGCAGCAAAGTTCACCATCCGGTGTGGGCTGGATACCGCCGAATCGCTGGGTAGAACGATTTCAACATCAGTAGCCCTGAGGTGCTATGCCTGGGTGAGGTCCACTGGCTTCTCTGGGGATGTCCAATCGACTCTTTTGGACATGCCTTTTGATGGCCTGTTTGACGACCAGGCTGAAAACGCGCTCAAGCGTTTCTCAAGGACTCTAGGGCTACTGCCAGATCCTTGGGCCTCGCTGCCACCTCTCGCCCCATGCAGTTTGCCTTTCACCCCTTTCATGGCTACAGAAGGGGTGCCCCACCACGTTCCGCCCAGAGCCACAGGCCTGAGCAAGCTACCCAGCCTCTGCGCAGCGGTAGACGTGGGACCCACGTTGTGGGTCTGGGGGCCAGCGGGCGGGCCAGTCCACCAATGCCCCCCCTGCAGCAGCCTCCAAGCCTTCCTAGTTCGACCCTTCAGGGCCACCAGTTGCCAGTGGGCGGCAGGATCCGCCATCACCTCCCCCACTGGCACAACATCACGTCGGACAGGTGGGTTTTGCAAATAGTCCGAAGGGGTTACTCCCTCCCCTTCAAGGCTACCCCTCCCTCCATGCCACCAACATTCCATCGCATGTCGGAGGATCATTTGGCCCTTCTCCATCAGGAAGTTACTGCTCTCTTGGCCAAGGGAGCTATCGAACGCATCCCTGTGCCAGAAGTAGGTCGTGGTTGCTACTCCCACTACTTCCTGGTACCCAAGAAGGACAAAGACCTGCGTCCTATCTTAGACTTCAGGGACGTCAACCGCTTCCTCCGGAAGGAGAAGTTCAAGATGTTAACCTTGGCTCAGGTCTTGTCTGCCCTCGACCCTGGAGACTGGATGGTAGCGTTGGACTTGCAGGACGCTTATTTTCACATCCCCGTCCTGCCTACCCACCGGAGTTACCTATGGTTCACAGTAGGCCACGAGCATTTTCAGTTTACCGTGCTCCCCTTTGGCCTTACCAGCACCCCTCAGGTGTTCACAAAAGTGATGGCGGTGGTCGCAGCTCATCTGCGCAGATCAGGGGTTCCAGTCTTCCCCTATCTTGACGACCGACTGTTGAAGGCGGGCTCGCCCAAGGCTGTCGTCTCCCACCTCCAGACTACGGCGAACCTCTTGCATTCGCTTGGGTTCACAGTCAACGTGCCAAAGTCACACCTGAATCCCTCCCAGAAGCTCCTTTTCATCGGAGCAGTCCTGGACACAGCGCAGTTTCAGGTCTATCCTCCGAGCAGAGAGTCCGGGATATTCAGGCTATGATACTGATGTTTCGGCCTCTATCCCGGATGTGAGAATGACCCTGAGGCTGCTGGGCCTCATGGCCTCCTGCATCCATCCTGCTGATGGATCATGCCAGATGGCATATGCGGGCTCTGCAGTGGGACCTGAAGTTCCAGTGGGCGCGGTATCAGGGGAATCTTTCCGATGTCGTCCAGATCTCGGAGGCGACTGCAAGTCATTTGCAGTGGTGGCTCACGAACCAGGATTCGGTCAATGGCAGATCCCTCTCCCTTCCCCAACCAGACTTCACAGTGGTGACAGATGCGTCGCTCCTGGGATGGGGCGGCCACATGGGAGAGGCGGAGATCAGAGGCCTCTGGTCTCTGCGGAGTCCGGGCTCCACATCAAACTTCTGGAGCTTTGGGCGATTCATCTTGCACTGAAGGCATTCCTTCCTTCTGTCAAAGGAAGAGTAGTGCAGTGTTCACAGACAACAACATCGCCATGTGGTATTGCAACAAACAGGGCGGAGTGGGGTCGTGGACCCTATGTCAAGAGGCTCTTCGTCTTTGGACATGGCTGGAACATCAGGGCATATCTCTGGTGGTTCAACATCTGGCAGGTTTCCTGAATGCCAGGGCAGACGAACTCAGCCGCCGGTGCATGATGGATCACGAATGGCGTCTTCACTCGGAGGTGGTGCACGGTCTCTTTTAGCAGTGGGGAGAGCCTTGGTTAGATCTATTTGCCAATGAAGAGAACGCGCAATGTCAGCAGTTCTGCGCGTTGGAGTTTCCAAGGCGGCACTCGCTCTGCGACGCCTTTCGTCGCGAGTGGAATTGCGATTTCCTGTATGCCTTTCTGCCTGTACCACTTCTACCTAGAGTGCTGAAGAAGATCAAGCGCGACCGGGCCCAATTCATTCTTGTGGCTCCGGACTGGGCACGAAGAGCCTGGTACCCCGAGCTCTTGAGCATGGCCATCGATCCTCCGATCAGACTGCCTCTTTGGGAGGATCTTCTGTCGCAGCATCGGGGGACGGTCCTCCACCCGAACCTGTCCAGCCTCCACCTCCTTGCTTGGAGATTGAGGGCGACAGTTGACAGCTTTCGACCTTCCTCCCGAAGTCTGTCATGTCATCTTGGCAGCCAGGCGACCCTCCACTAAAACGGTATACGCATGTAGATGGAACAAATTTGTGGCATGGTGCACAGCAAAGGCTGTGGATCCCCTTTCTGCCCCTCTTTCAGAGGTTCTCCTCTTCATTCTTTCTTTGGCCCAGCAGGGCTCTGCTCTGGGCACTCTTTCGTCCATTTCGGCCTCTCTTCGCCTTCCTGATCAGCCTTCTCTTTTCAAGTCCCCAATCGTTAACAGATTTCTGAACGGCATTACTCATCTCTTTCCTCCCTCTCCTTTCGTAATGCCCCAGTGGGACTTGAACTTTGTCCTCACTTATCTTATGTGTGCTCCCTTTGAGCCACTGCATAATTGTCCTCTTCGTCGTCTTACTTTGAAGACTGCTTTCTTGTTTGCCATCACCTCTGCTCGCTTCAGGCCTTATCTTCCAAACCTCAATTTCTTGCTGTCCATCCGGACAAAGTAGTCCTCTGTACTAGGCCCTCTTTTCTGCCCAAAGTGGTTGCCTCTTTCCACATAGGTTAGACCATCACATTGCCCACCTTCTTCCCACCTCTGCACCCTTCCAAAGAGGAGGAGAGACTCCACCGTCTGGATCCAAAACGTGCGCTGTCTTTCTACCTTGACCGCACAAAAGACTTCCGGGTGGACGATCAACTCTTCGTGGGTTATGTGGGCGCTAAGAGAGGTCGGACAGTGCACAAACATACCATCTCTCGATGGGTCGTCCTATGCATCAAGATCTGCTATTCCTTGGCTAAAAAGGATCCTCCGGTAGGAATCCATGCCCACTCTACCAGGGCGATGGCAGCCACTACTGCTTTGGGACTTGGAGTTCCCTTACTTGACATCTGTCAGGCAGCCACATGGGCATCCCTGCACACATTCACAAAACATTACTGCCTAGACAGCCAAGTCCGGAGAGACAGCTTCTTTGGCCGTTCTGTTCCCCAGGACATCCTGGTGTGAACTTGGTTCGCAGACCTACCTCCGGGGTTGGTATTGCTGGGGTATCTATTATCTTTTCTAAGGTAAGGAATCTATAACTACAGTCTCTTTCAGATGAACAAGTTACTTACCTTCGGTAACGATGTATCTGTAAGAGACATATGTAGTTATAGATTCCTTACTGCCCCACACATCCTCCCCGTTCTGCGAACTGACTTCTAGGGATAGGGACTCCCTTACAGGGCCCTATTAATGTGCACCAGTGGTCAGTGTCTTGCATGGCTCTGCGCTTCTGGCGTGGAAAGTCGTGTCAGAACTGAGGTCAGCGCGCAGGGGCGGTGTCTAAGTAGACACCACAACGTCATCCCGGCGACCACGATGCCGACGACGTACGCAGAGTCGACCAACGCCACCTACCGACGTGCAGGGGTACTACTAAGAAAAAATTTCTCCGGATCCAGTCTGATGCCTGGGGGTAATTCTAAGTTAAAGAATCTATATCTACATATGTCTCTTACAGATACATCGTTACCGAAGGTAAGTAACTTGTTCAACAAGCACAACATCTGAACATGGGTAGGGATGGAATTGCTGCGCAGACTACTACTTTCTAAATGTGGCTTTAGAAGGGCTATGATCTCGAGAGTGACATTGCTACTAGCCTGTATTGGTTATACATTTCTTCTTCTGTTTGTTAGCTTTCGTTCATAGCGTACTCCCTTTTTTCCATTCACAAACCAGTTTGCGACCGATTTACAAGTCGCAAATCTTTCGTATATCTGCCCTCTACTAAATACCAGCACAGTGGGGTGAGTATTTGCTGGGACTGAAATTTGGTGTCTACTGCATTAAAGTCCACATGATTGGGTAATTACCAGGTGGTTTCTTCCCTTGTAAAATTCCAGCAGGTTTGACCTGAAATTGATCCGGGTAAAATTGCCAGGGTGCATATTTTATTTCACCTGGTAATTATTGGGTGCGATAAACCCTGCATTACCTGAAATTCTGATCACCTGTGCAAACTGTGATCGGAGCCACAGAGACTTATTAGTCTTTTTTCGGAAATATAATGTGTCTTGTGTTTCAAAACCTCCATCTTCTGTGCTCCTGGTTGTTGTACTCGTTCTGTACATGAGGCAGCTTGTCCTGTCTGTGACTCTACATGTTCTGTGAGAGCCTTTGCTGCAGCTCATCCATGGGTGAAAGAAGTCTGCAGTACTGTATATGTTTTGTTTGTGAGTGAGAAGCTAGCCCTGCCTGCAACTTTACCTGTTCTGTGAGAGCCTGCACTGTACTGTATACCTTTTGTTTGTGAGTGAGAAGGTAGCCTTGCCTGCAACTTTACCTGTTCTGTGAGAGCCTGCACTGTACTGTATACCTTTTGTTTGTGAGTGAGAAGCTAGCCTTGCCTGCAACTCCACCTGTTCTCTATGTGTTTTGTGTAGGAAAGTACCCCTTTTGGCATGGTTACCCCCCCCCCATTTTTTTTTCCTAACTCTGATGCATCTTTGACTGAATGTGCACTGGGTTCCTGCTAACCATGTTTCCAGTGCCTGTGTTCTTTCCCAAAACTGTACCTTTGTTTCCACAATTGACAAACCTCTGGCTCACATATAAATCCATTGTAAAAGGTACCAGTGGTACCAACGCCTTGTGACCAGAGAGGGTCTCTAAGGGCTGCAACATGTATTGTGCCACCCTAAGAGGCCCCTCACCAAACACAGGCATACTGCCACTGCAGCCTATGTGTTTTGGTGCAGATAAAAGTGAAGAGTCTACCTGGCACACCCCGCTGTGTGCCAGGCCTACCAGCATTGCAAAAGGCATAGGTAAGTCACGCCTACAGCAGGCTTTACAGCCCTAAGGCAGGGTGCACTATATCTCCTATGAGGGCATAACTGCATGAGCAGATATGGCCAATGGTGTATAAGTCCATTCTCAGACATTATAAGTGCACAGTGAAGCCATACTGAGTACATGGCCTGGGAGCTTGTCATTAAGTCTCCTGTGAGGACATAACTGCATGAGCAGATGAGCCCATATAGTGTATAAGTCCATTCTTAGACATTATAAGTGCACATTGAAGCCATACTGAGTACATGGGCTGGGAGCTTGTTATTAAGAGTTCCACAGCTCCATGATGGCTTCACTGAATTCCAAGATGTTTGGTATCAAACATCTCAGATTAATGAGCCCACACTGATACCAGTGTTGAATTCACGAATAAATACACTCAGAGGGCACCTCAGAGGTGTCCCCTGAAAACCTACCAACCCACTAGTGTTTGCCTGACTGGTCTGCACCAGCCTGCCACCTCTAGGCATGTCTCTGACCCCTTGAGGTGGGAGCCTTTTGCTCCTGTGGGTCAGAAACAAAGCATGCTCTGTGTGGAGGTGCTTCACACCTACCCCCCAAGCAGGAACAGCATTGAAAGGCCATGAGCCTCAAAGGCTTCCCATCCTTTGTTAAGCTGACCAGGGCCTCTCCAGCTAGTAGAGATGCCCGCACCCCCCCCCTAACCAAGCCCCACTTTTGGCTGCAAGGTTGGTAGGAAAATTAGTAAACAGGAGAGGTGTGTCCCCTCTCAGCCAGGACCACCCTTAAGGCGTCCTGAGCTGAAGTGACCCCCTCCTTTGAGAATCCTCCATATTGTTTTGGAGGATTTTAGTCAATAGGGTTAGGGGTATGCCCCCTCCCCAAAGGGAGTGGACATACAAAGGGTGTAGTCACCCTAAAGGTAAGTAGCCCATTGGCTTCTACCTTTCAACCCCTGTAACGCCCCTAAATTGAGTATTTATGGGCACCCCTGAGCCTTACTCCCCAGATTCCTGGTGATCTAAAGAAGAAGAAGGACCGAAGAGCCACACCAGCAGTGAAGACTCCAGACGATAACTGACTTGTCCCCAGCCCTACCAGCCTGACTGCAGTCTTCAAAGAAACCTGCTCTAAAAATCGACTCAACCTGCGGGACCCGCACCTCCAAAATTCTTGGAGGGCTGCCTGCCTTCCCCGAAGACCAAGAACTCCGAGTACAGCGGCCCTGTCCACAAAGAAACCAACAACAAGAACTCCAGTGCCCTGCAGAACCGCGCAACCTGACCTCCAGACCCACCTCTGCATCTGATGCCACTGGCCCGACTTGAAGTGACCCACCGGTCCCAAGAAGGTTCCCCAGCGGTCCTGAGCTCGAGTCCATCCCAGATTGACCTCTCCTGGACTCCATGATAACGCCTGCAGCCTCAACTTGGGGCCCCCTAACTGCGACCGGCTCCAGTAAGACTTCTCCGACGTCTAAAGACACCCGTGCACCCGCATCCCCCAGGCCTTAGGGAGCTCAACCGATGGTGTCCTTGAGTCCTTCGGCATCCGAACTTACCTCCAGAGCCACTGGTTACCTTCATCCAGCTTCCTGGTCCGAGCCTGCAGCCTTTGTTCGAAAACGTCGTTCTCCATTGATTTGTATTGGGTGCCCGATGCGGTGTTGGCACTCTGCACCTGGCCGCCCCTTGCCGCTGAGGGTGTGTGTTTGGTGCTGCCTCGTGGCCCCCCATCACTAGTCTAAAATCCCGGAGATTGACCCCCAACTCCGTTCTTACCTACCTTCAACTGGCACCTCTTTGAGTGTCCCCGGTCTCCATTGATTAACATTGGGCCCCCAACAACAAATTTGACCTCTGCACCCGGCCGCTCCAGTGCCGCTGGTGGTGCAGTCTATGTGCTTACTTGACCCTTGCCCAGTGTTGATCTTAAACCCTGAAGACTGGAACTGTAAGTGTGGTACTTACCCATAAAATTGCATCCTTGTTTCCTTCCATAGGATAACATTGGTGAATTGTAATGTTGCACTAAGTGTACCTTTTTCCTGCATCTCAGCATATTGCTATTAAAAATTGTACTTACCTTGCCAACTTGAAGTATTGCATTTGAGTATTCAATTCCTGCATTGAAAAGTATTGCCAGTTTGAAAACTGTACTTGTCCGCAACTAAGTTCTTCTGGCTCTAGTAATAAAGTTACAAAAGAATATTTTTTCAAACAATTGGTCTCAAATTAAGACATTGAGTGTGTGTAATAATTTCTTGACTGTGTGTGTACAACAAATGCTTACCACTGCCCTCTGATAAGCCTAACTGCTAGCCCACACTACCACAAAAGAGAGCATTAGTTTTATCTACTTGAGCCTCTGTAAAGCCTCTGGGGATCCACTGGACACTGTGCACACTATACCTTACTTTGGTATAGTATATACAGAGCCAGCTTCCTACATTCTGCACTGTATCTGTTCCTGTAGCGCTGGTACTGGGGCTATGGGATGTGCTGCAGCACCCCCATAACACTTGAAAGATTTTAGATGGAGAATGAATAGGCCACTCAAATGCAGACAACATTTTTTGTGTTTTCAAAAGACAGTCTGCCACATATCCCCTATGCCTTTGGTGAGGAGGCCAGCATTCCTTCGTTAAAAATGGTTCCAGCCTCACTGAACTTTTCCATGTCCGATGGCTAGTCTGCCCTGCTGTACTATTAAGGTTAAGGCACAGAGTTGTTCTCTGATGAATGGGTACACTTTCCTGGCTGTGGAGTCAGCTGTGCCCAGCCGCCACATGTTCTATTCACCCTACATTTATTTCCCCAGTGGCCTCTCATCCTCGATAATACTGTAAACTAGCGTTATCTTTTTGGTAGTCCCGTGCCAAGGACTACGTTCTGCCGAATTGGGGATACATGCATAGTGCACACCCACCAATAGTTGCGGATAGTACCCGCTGTTCACCATGCTCAGTGGAGAATGAATATTGATGACAATCATTAGATTGTCAGACAGTGCTTAATTTGTATAAAAAAAATTTAAAAAATGCATGTGAGTGCTGTGGGGGAAACATCGTTTACAACGCACGCGTTACAACGCGTGTCATTACAACGAATGTTTTACAACGCCAAATCCATTACAACGCATGTCATTACATCGCATAATTCATTACAACGCATTCCCCAAAGTAACGCCCCGGTGGAGTTAGAATAGTAATTGCGTTGTAATGGATTATGCGTTGTAAAGACATGCGTTGTAACGACATGCGTTGTAATGAATTTTGCGATGTAAATAATTTGTAGTAATGACACGCGTTGTAACGCGTGCGTTATAAAGAGTCATATTTGTGCTGTGGCCCAATGTTTATCTTAGAAGCCAGCTGCTGGTGCAACCAAAAGCGGGGTTGACAAATACGAAGGCTGTATAATTGATAACACATCATGCCTCTTCTTTCCACCATCTACACTTCCTGTCTCTTTATCTGAATCTTGCAGGTCCCTTTTAGCCATATATTTTAGGTCAAGCCTACCAGACAACGAAGGTGTCTGGTTGCAAAACGCCTATTGTCATTAGATCTTAGAGCGGGCTTAAAGCCCGCCAAGTGCTTATAATTGTTAAGGTTTATTGTCACTTTTATTTGCTTCCTTTTTATTGAATGGCCGGCCTTATCCATCTTGTGTGTATCCCTCCTCTGGATTATAGGTCCTTTACCTGTGTCCTTCCACTGCCCACTTTTAGGGAACTACTTTTTTGTTTTTGCTTAAGCACTTCATGAGACTGATTGTACTTTCCAGCTGTCTCCCTCCTACATTGACCTACTTCGGCTCCATGTTGTTCTCTCTCTTGCATCTGCTTTTCCCCTCTGCTCGCTGCTCTCTCATATCTTTTTGCTTTTAGCACGAGTGCTTCTGTTTTCCAGCTATCCCCTACTTTGTGTTTCTCTTTCTCGTCCGTGTGCTTTTCTTCCACAAAGCTGCTCTCATCCATGTGCTTCTTTCCCCCACTCCATGCTCACTGTTGCTGTCTCTCATATGTGTGCTTCTGTGGTGTTCTCTCCCTGTTGTCCTTCTCCCCCACCCTTCGTGTGCTGCTCTCCATGAGTGCATGTGTTTTTCAGCTGGCTCTTGTGTGCTTCTCTCTCCGCTCCCTCTTAGTCTCTCTCATCCATGTGCTTCTCTCCCTTCGCCCTGCTCTCTTTCATCAATGTGCTTCTCAGAATGCCCTACTCAGTTTCCGGTATATGTGTGCATGCAGTTTATTGTGCCACGCTGATCCCGTCATGCTCACCGGCTGCTGCCTTTCCCACTACTCCCCCTTCACCACTGGTTCTGAAGATGTGTTATCACCTGTTTTAGACCACTATTTTAATCTGTAGTACTTCAGACTCACAGCTCTATTATACCTGTTACATTGCATGGTGCTTAGTGTTTTTTGTAGACCAATGTATGCCACTTGTTCCCCTCCCAAATGCTCCAAATTACCTAGCCCTGTACTGCAACATCCGCCAGATCATGCCCTATATCCTGCTGATTTGCCTGCCCACGCCTTCATCCCTTTGGATTGCTCCTACGACTGCCCCTTGATCGTCACGAAGGCATATGATGTAATTGCTACTTTACATCCAACCACTCTTATTGACTATTGTCACTTCCTCCCACCTTTGCAGATGACTTTCTTGCCTGCCCCTTTCTTGCCTTCCCTCTGTACCCAGGACTGCCCTGGACCACCTCTTCCTCCACAGCAGCGACTCCTTACTGCATCTTGTGCCGAACACTCGCCAGTACTCTTCATTACCCCTATTACCACTCCTTGTCCCTTCCTCCCCTGCCATTGAACCACCTGGTGCCTGGCAGTGGTGCAGCAAGTGTGTCGTAGGCCCTAATGCAAGCAAGGAAAAGGCCACCCCTGCTCCCCAGTTGAATAGCAAAACATAGCCATAGTTGTGGTGCAGTGGTCCCCTCAGACCACTGGACTCTGGTGCCACAGCATGTAATGCACCATTGAAAGTTACGCCCCTAATGTGAGGTCATGCTGCAGGTCAGCTTCCCCTTTATTTATTGGGAGTTTTCTATAGCGCAAACTCGACCCGAAGATATCAGAGCGCTTTACACGAGCACCAGTTGAGCTACAGAGGGACACATTCATTTTGGTTGGCACGGGGAGATTAAGTGATTTGCCCAGAAACACAGGCTGTTGAGCGTTCCTGCCGATACTCGAACCCGGTTCCCCAGCTTGGAGGTCGACCGCTCTGGCCCTTAGGCCACATCCTCACCTTTATGTCCCCCTCCTCCCTTTATGGGCCTGAGGAAGGGGAAGGTGGGATTTTTGGGGGTTTAAGGTGGGTCACATGATGCCTGGGTGAAGCGGACATGGCTCATTTAGTAAGAACTAGGGTGATGACGCATTGAGGATGTACTTAGTTTTGGATGGCCTAACAGGCAATGTTGCGGCGTGAGAGCAATTGGAAACCCGTACCGCCCTTCAGCCTTTCAGTGACATTAACCCAGAACTCCGACACCATTGGGCAGGCCCAAGTTTAAATGAAAAAAGAAAGACCCATTTCCCTTGCGTTTTGGACACTCAGCCGATTTAGTAGGGTAAATTTGGCTCAGAATAATTGTGCGTATGGGACAATGTGCAATAAAAGATTAGCCATTGGCTGTATCACACTGTTTTTGTTGCACTCTGCGGAATTTGAATATTGCCTTTTTTCTTTTTCACCGTGATACAATGTTTTGATGAAATGTCGCTTGATGGCTGTATGAACACTTCCAATAAAAATTTAATAAAAAAAAAAAAAAAAGAATAATTGGTGTCAAGTAGGTGCGATATAGGAAGTTAAAATGAATCAATTTGAAATGGAAATTACTGAATACCTTTCTCACTATCTCACGACCCAATACTTTTCAGTGAATTGCTCGCCCAGATCGGTCTCCCATGCATTATGAATACTATACTATAACTATAATATAACTATAACTAATATACATTTAAGTTATTGTGTGAAAACTCTATCATGTTGCATACTAGAAACCAACTGTACAGCACACTGTCACTGCTGTAGGGCCAGTATCAACCAGAAAGCCCACTAGAAGCCAGAGAAAGCATTAAAAAAAAAAGATATAGGAGTGGGGGCTGCCCACCATGGGCATGGTCGTGCCCTCTCCCCAATTAAATGAGGCATCAGCCTTTCTGCCCCCCCGCCCGTCGGGAGTGGTTCGGGGTAATCACCACACCCTTGATTACCCCAGGTGTATAGTTTTAAAAAATGTGTACGTTTTCTAGGTTGCCCTAGGTGCTGGCTGAGCTGGAGCCCAAAATATACTGCTACCCACTTTGCAAAAAATGGGTCCGTTTTGAATGGAAATGTCAAGAACCTTGGAGTAATTTCCGATAATAAGTTAACTTTTTCTGATCAAAACAATCATGTCACCTCATCATGTTGTTATACCCTGATAATACTTAAGAAAATCAGCGGTAGTAGCTTTAGTCTTATCAAAAATTGATTACTGCAATGCCCTTTATGTTAATATTCAACAGAGATTATTGAATCAATTTCAAATTTTCAAAATGCTGCTGCACATCTTCTTTAAGGGATTCTAAAGTTTCAGCCCATATTTCATGCACTACCTTATCTTCATTGGATCCAGTAAGGAGGCAAATCATCTTTAAGACCTTGTTTAATGCTCATAAGGCCCTTCATGATTGCGGCCCGGAATAGTTGTAGAATGGTTTCCAGTGGGATACTACCACTAGAACACTTCGTTTCACCTTTTCATACAGTCTGGTGGTTCCAAAAATCATAAAAAGCAACAAGTGAGGTCCCATTTATATCGGAAGACATGTGGGGGCATAATTAAATTCAATATTTATTTAAAGATTTGGAACTCCAATGAGGTCCACATGAAATATACATACAGTTATTACATAATAAATATAATAAAATATAAGCTCAATTCATTTCTCAGACCATTGAAAGATATCAAAAACCCTTCATAGTCCGTTTTAGATTTTCCTTACATAACATAAATGAATATTATCAATTTCCCCAATTGGCGAGATGCAAAATAAGGTTATCAGGATAGACAAATAAGCAGCTATAATACCCTAGATATAACCTCTACGCAAACAAATGGCAAAAGTCTAGATCCTTTCTAAACAATCATATATTCTAATATTGTGCAAAAATACTTTAAAATGGAAGCAACTACATGTGCAAATTTCGAAATAGTATTCAGTTATGTAAAATAACAGCTTCTTTAGAAAATCAGGTTTTAAATATCAGCAAGAGAGTGGGAGTACAATAAATCCCCAATGTGCAAAGAACAGTTGAATAGCAGCCATAACATGTGCAGGTTTAAGATAGCAGCAAGAGAATGGGAATACCATAAATCCCAAATGTGCAAAAACAGTTGGATAGCAGCCATAACATGTGCAAAATACAATCTAAAAAGAAATGAATACTAAGACTTTTTTGACCTTAAAGACACCAGGGCCTTATGATTAACAACATAATTGGAGGAAGAGCCGTGTATCTAAAAGAAAAACCTATTAAAAGGATCAAATACAGGTTAAAATATATTCATAAACTCCTTTAAAAAGTTAAATAATTTTACACCAGCTGCTTCATTCTTCGGACAAAAGAGAAATTCACGGGCTGATGTTACATTTCTGATACAGTTTTGTAGAAACATCGGGCGAAGCCAACGACGACGACACAGAACCAATACTGGACAAACAAACAAAACATGATCTAGGTTCTGAATGCCCGAATCACATAAGTTAAAAAATTTCATACAGTGATACCAATTTGCTGTTAGGTCATTTAGAGGTAAAAGGTTCATGCGACATAGAGTAAGCCATCTTCAAATGCTATGTTCCAAGATAGGTATTTCTGAGGAATTCTTGGAGTATTCAACCTGGCTATTATCTTTAGCCTTTCTTTAGAATTGCAAAATTTAAAATCTCTATCTTAACTAATCTTACAACTGGTAGTTTTTAAACAGGATTCAAATTCTAGAGGTGAGAGGGTAATCACTGACTCTTCCTGTGCACCAAAAACTTTTAGTGCCAGAGAGAAGTCGCGAGAAAAAGAAAATTTACCTATAATAACTCCCAAAATTTCTTGACACATGAAACCTCTTAATGTGAGTAACTCACTATTTTTTAACTGATATCCCCAATGGAGAATCCTGGCTAAACCTTGAATAAAGGAGCTTGTCAAGCCAAATTCCAATCTAATAGCTGCTATTGGAACTAGAGTGTTAAAATTACATAATTTACGTAAGATCTGGCCTTCAATCTTATCTAAAAAACTCCAGTCCTTCACTGGAATTGATTCAATAGCATAAAGCATAACCCCCGCACTTTGCCCACTCCCAACTTTCCTTCCCTGTATTCCTTGTCATAAATAAGCCAACGTTCACTTTCTCTTTTGGTGGTCCTTTGTTGGCCGCAGTTTTATTAGGAATACACGTATATACATATTGCCTATTGTTGTGCATCCTGCCATAACTCATTATTGGCGAGCTGTCATCTTTTTGTGTCGTGCCTTGTTTGCATCTCGTTATACATTGCGTTTGCGTAAATCATATGTACATTGCACAATAGCAGATTAGACTGACAGTTCGTTGTACAGGTCATTTGCAGGCTTACATTGTCTCTTGGCCCTACTGGGTCGTTGCTTAGTTCGGTTGGAGTTGCCCTTGCAGGGGGTGTAGCTTCCGTCCCCGGAGTTAGGCCACAACTCGCTACCTTGCCGATTCTTGTTGTGCCCTGCCATTCGGCGGGGGCTGGGCAGCGAGCGCCGTCTCCGTTAGCTACCCCCTTGTGGTAGGCCAACTCACCCAGCCGTAAGGCATCCCAGAGTGAGTGGTCCTACACATCGCCCCTTAGGCCAACTCACCCAGCCGTAAGGCATCCCAAGGTGAGTGGTCCTATTCCGGCGCACCTCACTCCGGTGTGCCTCCGTACCAACCATTATCCCCGTAGTTTCTCTCTCGCCAGCGTCTTGCCTGTTCCTCCCTACTGCGACGTAGCCGTTCCTTAGGTGTGGGGTGGGTGGGAAAAGATTCTTGCCGGCGCTGCTCCCCCGCTCCCCAAAGATAGGAGCTTACCTGGGGGAGCGGCGCTTATATCCCCCCCCCGTTCTGTGCCGCCTTCTGCATGGCCTCGCCCCCATTGGGGGGTTCGTATCGCGCCCGGGCCCCCATTGGCCGGGGGGGCCGGCGCCTCTCTGGCGGTCGCAGCGGGGGGGGGCGTGGGAGCTTCCCTGCTCCTTGGCGCGAAAAACTGGTTTCGTCCGGGGCTTGGTGTCGGTTATGGCGCCGGCCCTCTAGGCCCCCTTCGGTGGCGGCCTTTGCTAAAGTCGGAGGAATTTTTGCTTTAAAAACAGTAAGCAGATGTAAAAAATGTCTTCGACCCATTGCGCTATAAAAAATACGCAGGCTATTTGCATGAGATGCCGCTTTACAAGAACTGTGTTCGATATGGGGTTAATTCTTCGTATTGCCCGCTATTACTTTCCCTAAAAAGAGGAAGGAATCTACCACCTCCAGCTGTTCAGGACCAATTTTCCACTTAAAATTACATAATTTTCTGCTTCTGTTGCATTTCATAATTAAAACTTTACTTTTAGAAACATTGATCTTCAATAAGTGTGCCATCATATATTTCTGTAATGACATCAGCTTTTTATTCAGCCCATTAGGGGTTAGATCCATCACTGCTATGTCATCTGCATACAGGAGGCATGCAAAAGAACGGCTGCCTATCTTCGGTGCATCTCCCTCTAAATGAGAAAAGCATTCTGGAAGATCTGCTGTATACAAGGAAGAAAGCAGCGGAGCTAATAGACAGCCTTGTTGTTTCAGACCATTTTCTGTAAATATTTCAGATGACAAGCCTTGATTTCCTCCCATTAATACCTGGCACCATGTTTGAGAGTGTAGGGCAATAATTAAAGATAACAAAGAAGAAGGCACTCCCATTTTGTATAATTTTCTCCACAATAGTTGACCTACGAAAAATGGTGTATTTCTCCTCAATTAACTTCAACATGGAGATGTTATCCAGGGTGGAGTGATTTTTCCTAAATCCTGCTTGTTCTATAGGGAGGACCTTCTTCTCCACCACCCATTCAGTAAGGTGATCAAGAATACTACGAGCAAATATTTTTCCCACCGCATCTAATAGAGCTATTTGCCGGTAGTTACCTGGATGATGTCTATGGCCCTTTTTGTACAGAGGGATTAGAATACTTCCAGACCAAGATGGAGGCGTCTTCCCCTGCGAGTAGCAAAAATCAAAAAGTGGAGTTAGCTAAGTAGGCCACAACATAGGTTCCTTTTTAATTACTGTCATGGGAATTTCATCAGGACCCATTGCTCCTGAGGCTCTCATTTTTTTAAATAAATCCTACCACTTCGCTCGTTGAGGGTGCATAGCTGGATTCAGGAATATTAAATGAATAGGGTACGTCAGAGGCAAGGCCGATAGGATTAGGATTCGCAGAGTAAAGTTCTACCAGATGGGATTTCCATTCCTCTTCATTAATAGGAATGGGGAGTGATTTTACTCTTGTGCCGCAGCAATCAGCGATTATTTCTCAATACCTTTTAGAGTTATTTTTTGAGGCCGCCTCTTTTAACTGTACCCAAACGCGATCTTCCTTTATTTGCTTTAAGTAGCGTTTTTTCTCTGTCTTTTCCTCTTTAGAAGATTTATTAATTTACTATGTTCGAGAAAAAATTCAGGAACTGAGCCCTCACTAATTTATTTATATCCCTATTTAAAGAGAGTATTGGGTTAGAAAGCGGTCTCCGTTTAGCTGGAACGTACTGAGGATTTACATGTTGTAGCCAAAGTACTTATACTGCGGCAAAAGGCTTCAAATAAATTGAATTGAGGAGAATACCATTCAGCCATTATTAAATGCTGCTGATCTTCTATCAGAACTGTTAAATTCTTCTTTAATTTAGCGGTAGCTAAGGTATTCCAATGAATTCTACCATTTGTTGCATTAAAGCCGACTGTGCTATCTTTAAAATTCCAGGAACCTACCTTAGCACAAGTAGACTCAAATTTGGAACAAATCAACATATGATCGCTAAAATCATTTCCCAAAACTTCCATACTTATAAGCTTATAAAAGAAATCTGCAGAAACAATTAGATAATCTATAATAGTTCTCCCAGTAGGCGCCTTATGTGTATACTTTGCTGGTATATCGTTTTCTAGCCTCCCATTGGCAATTATGAAATCCAAACTTCTCAGACCTTCAAGTAATATAGCTCCTCTTTTATCGGTCCGGCTATTGTTCGGGAACTGAGCATGGGGAATGTTTAAGGCTTCGTTTTGGGGCTTTAGCAAATAGCCTTATGCTATGGGAGGAAACTTTAGAATTCAAATCTCCAACCAACATTAAAAACCTGCAATTTTCACTTTCCAAAGTAGTGGAAATAAAAACAAATAGATCTTTTAATAAGTAAGAGTGAGATGCATCGGGAGGTAAATATGCATGTACAATCAGCAGAGTATCTGAATGGTCTTGATCACCCTTAAAATCTAGCTTAATCGCCTGAATTAAGTTAGAGGCATGAAAGAATACTTTATATGACCATCTAAGACTTGTACTTAGTAATATAGCAATACCTACTTTAGCATGTCCTCTATTCACAGGGAGCGCAGGACGGCTCAGCACTATATAGTCCTCAATTGACCAGTTCTTTGAGATACAAGCCTCTTATAGACATATTATGTCAGCACTCTGCTCTTTCAAAAATTAGAGTTTAATTTTATTGGTGCTTAAGCCGGCTGCGTTCCAAGAAATCAATTTGAGACTCTTGCTAGGAAGAGTTCCCATATTTTAAGCCTGAGGATCTATTTGTATTTAGGGCCCCTGCTACCCAACTACACTTCTTATCTTCCTCATCTGGAGACGGAACATAGTGGTTCTTTTTTCTGTAAGAAGCGAAACTCTCCTTCCCTCTTTGCCAAAGGAAACCTGTAATATACTCTCTCTCTCCAGGTGGGGCAGATCCCTTATGGGGATATCTGAAAGGGTATTAAACTGCCGATTATAAATCGCTTTTTTTAAGGCTGGTTCCTCATCCGGTACCAGAACATCAATGCCACAACATCGTAATTTATCACTGTTTGACATTATCAGATGACACGTAACTTTAGATGCAAACGTTACTCTTGCTCCCCTAGGATTATTATATTTTTGAACCTGAACCAGGGCAAGGTCATTCCTCTGAATCATTTGAAGGTCAGGAATTTCGGCAAAGCAACTCAATAAAAACGACCTGTTCATCTACATATATATATATAATTGTTCTAATTTTATTTTTCTTTAGAGGGGGAGCAACCAGCTTTTAATTCCCCCACTATGGAATGCTCAGGATTTTTTACACCAGTTTTTAGGAAAATAGGAAAGACTTTTCATATTGAATTTGATATTTCCTTCTTTGGTTGCTGACAGGGCGAAGAAGCTGTTACTGGAACGGAGTCCTCCGATTCGAAAAGCTGCTGTAGGGAAGAAAGCTGTAATTCGTCAAATATATCTAAATTTTCTTTATCTTTCAATGTATTTTTATTTTCTCTACTAAGAGAGAGCTTACCCGCCTGAGCACCAAAGTCTCGCCCTTTAGCGTAATAAAGAGAGCATGTTTGAGTAGGTTTGATTTGATTGGAATTATCCTCCAAGGATAGGGGAGAAGGGGTCCCCTTACCGTGATTGGGCTCACAAGAAGGAAGTAGGTCTGCTTTACCATGCGAGGGTCTTCGTTCAAAGACTATGAACTTAGTCAAAGCAAAAAGTGAATCCAGGATATAATCAGAATTTCTTAGTGATTTCTCCATTAAGGATAAGATAGAAGACAAAACTCTTTCCAGACAGAGTAAGGATTCAGACATCAAAATTTTTTACTCTGGATTATTGATTAAAGGATGAAAACTTGAAGACATATCGGGAGTAGCAGACCCTCTTGAATTTAATGTACTAGTTCCATTGGGTGTGCTACTAAACAGCTGCATCTTAATAGGGAGATCCCGAGGGAAATCCCCGAATTTGAGGAAGGCGAGCTGTCACGATTGAGAACCTGGACGACTCCGAAATTGGTGCCTGGGAAAACTTTGGAGTCGGATTTGTATTAATATTAAGGCCTGGGAGCATAAAGTCTTCCAGCATAGGGTCTCCCTCTTTTGTGTCTGGACGAAGTCCACCTTCAGGTGGCGTAACTCCGTTAACAAGGGAGTGGATGGTGAGATTTGCCAACAAAGAGTCTTCCGTCCTAGATTTAGGGCAAGACACATCCTTAAGCCGGGACTCTCCAATTTTAGGAGAAAGGGCAGTAGGTTTTACTGGAGATGATTTTCCAGGATCCACTTTAACCTCTCCAGGAGCTTTAGATTTCGACTCCAGCATCCTTGTGTTTGAGCTTATCTCTTTTTTAGGGAAGAAGGTGGAAATAGCGTTAAAACCTTTCAAAGTGCTTATTTGTACTGAATTATTCCTTAGAGGATTAGCTTTAGTTTTTTTGCCCACTCTTATATATATCAATCTTCCAGAGCACAATTTCTTTGCGGTCATTTCTTAGTCATACCTGGATGGCAGCCGCACTTGCGGTGAAAGTCCCACGCAGGCGCTTGCGTAACCCTCAGGAAGAATGGAGGAAAACAGGTAAGATGTACAATGATGCAGTGGTGGTCTAAAAAGGTCTGGAAAGGCGGGGGCGATATACAGAGTGTTGCACCCACTGGCTCACCCGCTGTCTCACCGTAACTCCACCACATCTCTCTCGACCTTACTTCTACAGCTCCTTTTCAGCCCCTCAGCACCCCTCCGTGCTTGTACTTTCCGCTGGTAGGCAGAAGCTGTAATCAGAAGTTATAAAAAATGGGCCTCGATGATCTCTCCAGGTGGGGGGTAGCAGGCAGGCAAGCAAGCGGGGACAACACTGTGCACCTACAGACCGCACCCGATCCTAGTCGGACCACCTCCGCAGACTGCAGGGTCACACACTTAGCGGCCACCCACTAATGGTGGCTGCGCTTGCTAAAGCCTCTGCTCCAAAAAAAAAAAAAAAGCTACAATGTTGACCCACCTCCACGAAGACTCTCAGAGGTTCGTAACATGTAGGGGTCGAATCAGTGGTCTCTCCGTCAGTCTCTGAGACGTAGGAGCCCGGGGGGCTCACTCACACGCTCCTCTGTGCTGTCTCATCCACCCAAGTCCCAAAATCACATCTCTCACGAGCACTGCCCTGCTCGCTCTGCACTTGCACTACAGAACAGAACTCCAAACAGCAACAGGGCTCAATGATCTTTGTTTCGTTATGTTTTGTTCTTGTTGGTGCTAGGGCTCATGAGCACAGTCCTGCTCACTCAAGCATACAAAGCCCCAAAACCCAAACAACGTCGCAGCTCAGTAACACAGGGGCTCTTGTTTTCGGTCGCCACAACCGCGGCCGTGCAGGAGGCCCCAAAAGAGCCGAAAGGCTGGTGGCATGCTGCGCCAGGCACTAAGGCGGACAACACCGGCAATACCAGCAGCGGGAGCGTCCAACGCGATCCTCAAAGGAGTTATGAAGGAGTTGCGTTGCAGTCATGGTGAGGCGAAGTCCACAATCCCTCAGCGCCACTTTCCCCAACAGCCGCAATGGCCGCACAGTCCTGCTCGCTCCTCGCCGAAAGCACTGCTCCCTTCCACTAGGAAAACCCGGTCTGGACTCTTAACCCAGTCTATGTGGGGGCATAGAATAGTGGAGCATTTGTTATTACCAATTGGACTT
>CAWUFW010026709.1:0-31416 GCA_963921515.1 Calotriton arnoldi
CCAGCACGGCGGTTGTGCTTCCGCCCGCCATCGTAATGACCCCCTTAATGTTTTAATTTATAGTATAATTTTTTTTATTTGATTTTATGTTATAGGTGTATGCATATATATATATTTATTTGTAAATTTTGATATATGTATAAAATTTAAAAATAAATTAAAATTAATAGTTTATTATTGGTTTTAAAGTAAATATATATATTTTTTATTTATTTATTATATTTGTTAAAATGTATATTACATCCAAATAATTTTTTTTAAGTTAATTTTATTATTTAATATATTTAACATTATTTTTTGCATATATTAAAAATATGATATTTTGTACATCAATATTTTTTTCTCGATATTTTTATACTTAGCATTATAAATATAGGATGTCGATATTTGTGGCATCGATATTTATGACTCGATATTTGTGTATGGGGATATTTTGGGCGTCGATGTTCTATCAGTGAACCATCTGGCTTTCGGGACTGTTTTTCTACTCTTACCACATTCTGTAAAAGGTTGATCACTTCTCTTTTGGTTCCTCCAAATTCCAAGCCATTTGACCAGTTATACATCACTAACCAGCTTTCTCATTTCTTAGAGGCACCCAAGATCTTCGGTCTGGTTCCTTCTGGGTTTTTCCCCACATAACACAGAGGCTGATTTCACCTCAATTTTAGGTGACCATAGAATGATGGTGTATGTATGTGTCAGAGTGGCCATGATTTTCAGAGACCTCTCTGCTACCTCCAGCATAATGTCAATGAGATTCTTTTCCTGCCTCTACATCAATTAGGGAACTGTGACCAAGTACTTGCTTGAATATTACCTTTCTTAGAATAACACGCTTAAGCAGTCAAGCTTTCTTCTTTCCAATCTTGATTTACAAAGTTGAAAGATGGAGTGCCTCAAGAGCTCCTCTTCAACTCCCACATTAGTCAATGGGCAGGATGGCTTATTGGGTCTTTTAAATGTATCCTTATGTCCTATGCAGATGACACCCAAATTGTCATCCAGCTTGATGATTCCACATGACAGATGCATAGGTGCCTCCAGGAACACATCTCTGGCGTAGCTAACCAGATGAACAGCAATGTCCCAAAGCTGCATGCAGAACAAAACTGAGAACATGGTAGTCAACGTGATGATCATTCAGTGAGGTTGACCAATTGGTGGCTCAGCAATATGGGCACACCTCTGGTACCAGTAGCGTCTGTGCAAAATATGGGTTTATATTTAATCAAGTACTTTCTCTCTCCATTCAAATTAATAAAGGCTCCTTATCCAGTTTCTGTCTGTTAAATTGTTGGACAAAATGTGTCCACTTATTCCTTTGGCCTAGTACCACTTCTTCACATAGACATGAACATTTTCAAACCTGGATTATGGCAACTCACTGTATTTATGGACCACTCAATCCCTGTAGGAGAGACTTAGAATTGTATAGATCAAAGCAGCCCACTAATAATTGGCCTACATCCCAGAGCGCAAATGTCCCCCCTGTAGGAGCTTTGCGCTGGCTTTGCATTGACCAGATATCAGTATTCAAAAGTCTCGGCTTGGGTATGGAGTAATCTTTCATAAAAGGCGTGCCTACTTACAATCCAAATTTCCATGATATCAGCCTGCAAGGACATTACAGTCTGTTTTGATTCAATTGATAATACCTCCTGGGACCAGAATGGGAGGGTGCACTTTTTATTTCTGGAATTGTAAGTTGGATATCACTACCATTGCATTTACACCTCCAGGAAAACTATCTTTTATTTGACAAATCCCTCAAACTTTGGCTTCTTCCTTCATACTTGAAATTTAATCAGAATTAGGTTCGCAAGTCATTCAGTTTCATGGCATTGTAGGGTTAATTGTGCACTCATTCACACACTCTGCCTTCTTTCTGTATCCTTGCAGAGTTGGCAACTGACTGGTAGGGGCAGTTTATCACTGCAGGGTACTTTTAGGATTCGCAAGAAGCAGCCCTTGGCCTTGGCAAGCTTCTCTTATTAGTGATGGAAGAGGCATGATTTCCCCCAAAATGTAATATTTATAATGAGCCTTAGTGGATTTACTCAAGGTAGTCTGAGTTCTTGCCAGGGTACAGAAACATTGAAGATGACATTGAAGATGAGTGTGCCCAGGAGATTTCTTCAGCAAATAATGTAGTCTTCTGGGCTCCAGCTTCGAAGTACACCCATTTTGAGGCAGCATTGACACACTGACTGGATTCTGGCTCCTGGTGTGTAGAAAGTCTCCCAAGTCGTAGTTTGGAAAAGTTAAGTGATTAGCGAATGGTGTACGCCTCGGGACCCTGTAGTGTAAGCCTTAGATACAAATGGTAGTTTGGGTTGGCTATAGTGCTCGGGGTGTATGGAGTTACCCTAAGGCAACAATGAGGTGTTGAGTGAGCGCATCATGCACTCACTGTCAAGCAACTCGATGAATTAGTACAAGACTACATTTATCTCTGAGTAACGGAAAACTCCCTTTTCTGTTAGAAGAGAACCGTGGCCATGCTTGCCTCCCCAACAGTTAAAAATCAATCATAGTTACTCTAGTCGCAAAGCTAGAATTGGACAACAAACAAGAACTGGTTACTTTTCTCCACCCAATCAGTGACCAGCACGAGTGCATTCCATGCTTAAGCAGTGGAAGTACAAGAGACAATAATAACCCCTCATTATTCTCATTGAGGGTAAGATTTCATCCGAGTACCAGCAAACTATTGCTGGTGGTGCTACGTTTGAAAGAATTTTTTTTAAATCTCTGTGTTCGTCATATGTGTGTATTTCAGATTATCTGACAGTTGTTCATTGAATGGTCAATGGGAAGGTCCTGATTTAACCGGTCCAGCAACATCTGTTCAAGACTCTGAGCTAGTTCAGTCAGAGATGCACTGAACTGAGTAGATGGAATCATTTTTCCATCAAAGAACTAGAGCCCAATTTTCCTTACCTGACACTTTCCTTTGTTATATCTCTCTTAATAGGCACACAATTTCATTAATTTGGAAATTCCATCTTTTTCATTCCAGTTTCATCTGAGTTGTGATGGGTTTATGTACTAACCCTTTTTCGTTTTTAACACTTGACGCTGATATGGTTTGTGATCAAGAAGTCACGAGTTAAGGTCATCTCAACTTTCAATCCTTCGGGTGTAGTCAATTGCCTACCTTTAAGATAGGTAATACTAAAGAAACTGTTACTTAAGTGCATTGAAAAGTGGAATATGAACCTATATATAAAAACTAGTTGTTATTATTCTTCCTCAGCAGTGCTGGAAATGGAAACAAATGGCTCCTGGATCCCATATATTGGGGGGCAAAGAGCAACAGAAAGGAGAAGGAATCACAAGGGAGACTTACAGTCACCCTTATACATCTATTTTTTTTTTTTAACTCTGCCTCCAAAGAAATTGGTGGCAAGGAAAAATGTGCTAGTAAATCCATTCTGGATTACTTAATTGGTCATATACAGAATGCATTTTAAAATATCTTAGAGGGTTAAGGCCCCTGCTGTGGAGATATTTGTGTAACCAGTAAATGGCTGGGTATAGTTTTGAAACTGTGAGAAACTCTGACAAGGCAGCAGAGAAAGCCATAGTGTATCTGAATTGCAAACGCAGAGGCACAAATGCTTTGATTAAGGGTAGAGATGCAGGTGTTCATGCTCACAGAAGCAGATGCAGGAGCAGGAACAGGGCAGAAGCAGCTGGCAGCGTCAGTGGAGCTAGTCTCAGTGCTCCCTAACTTATATCCAGATAGCGGTCACGGGTGCAGTTCGCCCATTTTATGTCTCTTGATTTGTCTGTACTGTAGGCTTCAAGCAGCACCTGAGAGGTGAGGTGGCTTTGGGTTATAGCTGCAATGCGAGAGGGTAATCCCCTCAACCCGCCCCTACGCTCTGAACCTTGAACTATGATTCTCGCTCATGGGAACGGGGTGTGCAGTATGAGATGCAGGAGCACCTGCAATCCCAGGAGTTTGCTGCTGCATCGATAGCTACAGTGAACTGTAGTGATTTGCAGCGTTAGGTTCTGGGTGGTTGGAAGGTGAACCTGTGGTGTATTAAAGAGGCACAAAACTTTATCCAACCACCATAGTCCATACCCACTGAGTGGCTTTTTCTGATTAAAATTACCTCCATCTCTCCTCGACAACTGATGGAGAAACGTTTGAATATTGGTTGTAATCTATAGGTGGATTTCGCTGTTTGTGAGCAATGGCATCATTGTAGTAGCCGTTTGCATACGTTCTGGAGTCCTTGTGTGGTCCATCTAATGTTGCCATTTCAGGTGTCATGCTTGAGAGTCTATTTGTATAACTGTGCCATTTACCTGAATGTTGTTCTGCTAAAGGTGTTTTTTTTTATAGAGAGCATCGCTTTCACTGACTTGAACTGACATCCTACCATGTGTGGTTCAACGTGTGGTGTACTGTGCGGTGTGCTGCCTGAGCTAAGTGCCTAACTCTAAAGTATTTACCACAGAGGTAGGATGTTGGCGGTCGCACTAGCAGTGTTTCTGCGACTCCCTCTGGCCCTCTCATTCTCACATTTTTTTAACACTTTGAATAAATAAATTGATGAATTGGCCATGAATTGTTAAATTGACCTTGTTGACAAAATGACTTTAACGCACTTAGGTCTGGAACATTATTTCCAAGAAAAAAACTATTAAAATAAAACATAGATCTCCAAGAAGATCTTTTCACATCGGGCCTCTCAAAGGCCTGGTGCCCATCCCAATTTTTTTTTTTAAATTATCAAAACATAAAAAAGGATCATCAGCCATCTGATGTGGATGAATCAATGAAGGCAGTGAATTGCAAAAATTGAAAATGCTCCTGGTCACACTAGATATTGAGGCACTTAACACAAACATCCCACAGAAAGAAGCGATAGAGGCTGTTGAAGCCCTCATGGAAAGAACACCTGGGGACAGACCCAACAGGTTTATTGTGGAATGTTTGAGAATTGTGCTCTTCAACAACTTCTGTGAATTCAACGGAGACACTTACCAACAAATCAAGGGGACCAGCATGGGGACATCTTGCGCCCCCAGTATTGTGAACATCTACAGGGGAGAATACGAGCCGAAACGCATCTCCAATGAGGCACCACCCTTCACTGGTCACGTTTTATAGATGATATATTCTTTGAATGGTCTTGTGAAGAAGAGGATCTGCACAAATTCATTTTGTGGCTCAATTCCAGTGACAAAAATGTAAACTTCATAGCCAAATTTAGCAGAGACAAGGAGGAATTCCTAGATATTTGGATTTCAGGAGAACAGGGTCATCTACAGGTAAGTTTTTATGGAAACCAACCGCACGGGTCACCGTACTACAGCATGCCAGCCTTCATCCCAATTGCCAGAAAGATTCAATTCCTTTTGGAGAATTCCTAAGAATTAGATGCAATTCTCCACAATGGAGGCATTCATGTAGCATGGAGAGGAACTGAAGGAGAGACTCCTACACAGAGGATTCAAAATGTTCAATCAGATATGCCTTTCAAAGAGCCAAATACTATCATCGAGATGCTCTTCTGCAAGGAAAGAATACAAAAAAGATTAAAGGTTAGTATGCATCACTAACCACTCAAATATGAACTACAAAGTCAAGAGGATCTTTAAACGCAATTGGAAAATACTTAACATCAATGAAGAGGACATGAAATTGGAAAGACCAATCTTTGGGGGTCATTACAATGGAGGTCGGAAAAGCCCTCCGACCGCCGTGGTTGCGGAAAAAAACCGCACGCATGTTCCGCGGCAAAACCGGCGGTCACATTACGATGCAATGACTGAAAAAGCCGACCGCCTGCAACGTCCGGAAAACCAGAAAATCAGACAGCGGCGGACGGAAATGCTGTGGAGAGCACCAAAAACGCCAATCCACAAGCGGAATGACCGCAAGTGAAATTATGATAAGATGGCGAAGCAAGCGGAACGGTCAGTCTTTTCCGACCGCCGCAGTCGCACGAAAAGATGAATGGCAGAGCTGGTGGAAGGATCATTACGTTCAGACTGCTGCGGTCGCGCGAAAAGATGAATGGCAGAGCTGGCGGAAGGATCATTGCGTTCAGAATGCTGCGGTCGCGCGAAAAGATGAATGGCGGTCGAATGCAACCACACAAGGCCACCAAGTGTGGCTGATTGTTTTCCGCTGCCTTCATAAACATTTGACATACCTCAATGACACACCCCCATGGCATAAAAAAAATACAAATTCTAGGTCAACACAGAGAACACACCTGACATGAATACCCCATTTGGACACACCCACATAGCTGAGTATAAACCCAACCCCTTCCCTGGCCAGCATCCTTTGCACAACTCCAGAAGTGAAGGGCCAAACACCACAGCAGAAAGGAGAGGCAAATCATCACACATCACACCATCACAACCAACCACACCAACAACACCAACATACACCTCACACATCACCACCACCACCTTCCCACCTGCACTTGTCACCCATTTGCACATCACACACCATGGCACAGAAAAAAATGCCAAAATTCACAGACAATGAGTTGTCAGTGATGGTAGATGAGATAATCAGAGTAGAACCACAATTGTTTGGAAGCATGGTCCAACAGACACCAGTAGTCAGAAAAAATCAAATGTGGGAAAGGATAGTCAACAAAGTCAATGCAGTAGGGACAACCCTGCGCACACTGCGTGACATTAAGAAGAGGTGGCATGACCTCAAGACCAGGGTGAAATACCGTGCCAACAGGAACCATGAGGCGGCCCTAGAGGACCGGTAGGTGGCCCTCCCATTCCACCACTAACATTCACTGAATGGTAGGAGAAGGTGCTTGCCATACTGCATCCAGAGAGTCTCACAGGAATAGCTGGGGGAGTGGAGGCTGGTACGTACCAACAAATGTCTCTCATCACACTGCCATGTACTGTCTTGCACAGCTATAAAGCTACACTTCCTAGACCTAAATGCACTTACGTACAACACACTCTTCCCAACACATGTCTCACATATCTACCATTTCCTTCCTCTGAATCACCTCAAAGGTAGCTAGCAATATTTCCATGGGGGCATGTGTACAGGCAGCCAGCACTACAACTCCCACCTGGCACCCTTGTCCCACAGCTGAGCAGGATGGAACACTCCCCCCACCCAGAACCATGTGGCAGCCATTTCATTGCTCTCCTCAAACTTACAGGTAGGTAGCCTTCTCATGCTCTCTTGTCTCACCCCTGAGCAGGATGGAACACTCCCCCCACCCAAGAGCCATGTGTTACCTATTCCCTTCCTCTGCTCCACTTCACAGGGAGGTAGCCATCTTAACAGGGAGGGGTGTGTGTGTGCAGGCAGCCAGCACTACAACTCCCACCAGGCACCCTTGTCCCACAGCTGAGCAGGATGGAACACTCCCTACACCCAGAACCATGTGGCAGCCATTTCATTGCTCTCCTCAAACTTACAGGTAGGTAGCCATCTCAACAGGGAGGGGTGTTTGTGGATAGGCAGCCAGCACTACAACTCCCACCAGGCACCCTTGTCCCACAGCTGAGCAGGATGGAACACTCCCCACACCCAGAACCATGTGGCAGCCATTTCATTGCTCTCCTCAAACTTACAGGTAGGTAGCCTTCTCATGCTCTCTTGTCTCACCCCTGAGCAGGATGGAATGGAACACTACCCCCACCCAAGAGCCATGTGTAACCTATTCCCTTCCTCTGCTCCACTTCACAGGGAGGTAGCCTTCTCAACAGGGAGGGGGTTTGTGGATAGGCAGCCAGCACTACAACTCCCACCAGGCACCCTTGTCCCACAGCTGAGCAGGATGGAACACTCCCCACACCCAGAACCATGTGGCAGCCATTTCATTGCTCCCCTCAAACTTACTGGTAGGTAGCCATCTCATGCTCTCTTGTTTCACCCCTGAGCAGGATGGAACACTCCCCCCACCCAGAACCATGTGACACCCATTTCCCTCCACTTTGTTACCTAACAGGTAGGTAGTCACTGCATGCACCCTGTCATCCTTTTCAAAATGCATGGAGCCATATGACCACCACATCCCTCACATGTCACCCAACTCTGTATAGATCCAAATGTTACATCCAGTGTGCAGACAGCTAAGCGCATGTAACTGTCACAGAAGTTACACTTTGACTCACCAAGTCACATGTGAAGTAAATTCAGGGCCCAATCATGCACAGCACAGAATGCAATGTGTAAGTGCCATGGTTTCAGAGCATGAAGGCCCATATGAACACAAAACATGCACAGTCAATCTGTCAAACAAACAAAAGTACATGATATGAAAGAACATTTAAATAATTAAATTGTCTAGTTTTTGCATAGCTGAAACAGATTCTCTGAAGAGTAAACAAAATCCTCGCATAAACCAAAGTTGATGTGCACCAAGTTGGTAGATGATGACATGCCCTTGTAAACACACTATCTGTACGTGTCACATGGTTGTAATGTCACACTAATGACAAGTAACGTATGTACCTCAACATCATGTCATGATGCTCATAATCTTTCAGCTATACCAAGTAATTGCAATGTAAAATGTTTTGCGTATCAAATGTAACATCCAAACGTCTGACACCAAGCTTGTGGAGTGCACTTAACTGCCAATCTAACCTCTGTTCAACAGGAGATCCCCAAGCAACAGCTGCTGAAAACACCACCAACCAGCAGAGCCAGTCTTCCCCCCCCCCCGGAACGTGAACTCTCTGATGTTGATCCTCTACGTTTCTCGGATGAGGAGCAACAACCTGGCCCCTCAGGACTGCCAGGGCGCACTCCGTCTCAGGGCCTCATTGTCCCCACCACCACCACCACAATCAACACACCAGCAACAACCACAGCGCTGACCCCTTCTACAGCCACCTCCAGCATCACCACTGCTGCCTGCAACACTGTCCCTGGCTCAGTGGTTAGCAACACCACCACCACACAAGCCGAGGATACCAGAGAGAGTGTGAAGGTGCGTCGACTTCCAACGCCACAGGTCCGTGTCAGCAGGGCAGGTGGGAGGGCAACTGGGGAACAATCACATGAGGACACTGAGACAGAAGCCCTGGCCACCGTTGCAAGAGTCCTTGGTGCATACCAACAGAACCAGGGACAGATGGGCCAGGTTGTTGAAGAACTGCGTGAGCTCCGCCTGCTGCAGAGGTCCATGGACACACGAATGGGACAACTTGTGGATCTCATGGGCCAGCTTGTGGGTGTTCTGAGGGACATACATGCTGTTCAAATGATGGCTCAACCCCCCTCCAGTGGCCAGCCTGCTGAAACACACACCACCTCAGCTGCGGCCACAGATATGGGTGAGTTGCAAGACAATGACTCCTCAGACACCTCTGAGCCTGCAGCAGAGGCCCCCCCTGCCAAACGCAAGAGGGGCCGTCCGAGAAACACCACGGGAGGATCACGTGGCAAAGCACCAACCAAAGCCAAGTCGCTGAGCGAGCCATGATGGCACATGTGTTGCCCTGGACATTGACTTTGTTGATTATCCAATCAAACTTGCCATGTTTATGACAGGAGTTTGTTGAACTGTGTGATTCCATTAATGTGGGGACTACTCTATTGGTCTCCTTTACCATCACTGACAACTCATACACTCACTATGCACAAATTTCCTTACATCCACTTTAATTTTAACCCAATCTAATTGAAAATAAACACTATTTACACACCTATGCCTTTGTGTCAGTTCCATGTTTATGTATTGGGTAGTATCACTCATCGTGAGTGGTATCCCTCTAGGCACAGCTGAAAACCTGGCACTGCAGGTAACAAATGTTCCAAATCATGAATTTGAAAATGTTGAAAATTTATAAAAAGTTCAAAAACTCATATTCAAATCTGTTGAATGCATGAATTTAATTCATTCATGAATGCATACGAATCAATCAAATTGGCACAAGTTCCAAATGTATGATATTCAATCTCCCGATGCATTTCGGGCGTGCAAGCCCTTCGTCAGGGGAAAAGATCTAAAATAAATGCGGAAAATAGACAGAGTGTCACTGTACTCTACAATTAAACAATATGTTATGGCTTAAACAATCTAATCTCTAGATGGTGAAAAATCAGTGATAAAATATACTAAATGCAAACATCTCGTGTGTCTAAACGTGATTATTAGAATAATGAATAAAACTGTACAGTCTATGCAACGGTATCAACACACAGTATAAGATGCATGAATGTATCGCGTACGTGATTATTAAAAAGTGAGAACCCCAATCCGAAGGCAAGTGAAACCGTAAGCGGTATGAGCAACCATGCGTGAGTGGAATCGGTAAGAAATGCGTACCGTTCCAAATAATAATCTCAAAACTCAGCGATCAATTTCTACTGAATGAGTGTGCACAAAAAAATGTGAAACATGTATAAAATCGAGTGAAAAAACAATCATGCAAAAGGCTGTGCACCATTATTACGAAGAGCCCTAAAGGAAACTTACATCAGCCCGGTAGGCGTGCTGCGCACTTCAAACGGTCTGAAAACGCCGAGTGCCTGTTCGCGGTCTACTTGAAACAAACCATGCAAGTGCATAAACGAAAATAGAAAGCGGACTGTCCAAGGTGATTAGCAACAAGTTGGAATAGTGTGAGTGCCATCTTGAAGTGGATGCAATTCCGTGGGTGATCCCGACTACGTAAAGAAATGAATCGTCATTGAAACGCTCAAAAACTGTATAAATGAAAACAAGTGTAAAAGGAATTAAAAATCAAAAAATGTGTCGAACCAATGTTTATGAAAAAGTGTTCTAGTTGAGTGTAATTGAATAAGTGAGAACATAGCCTATAGATAAAATAATGTGTAAGACCAGCTTGATTAATGCGCTTAAAAATATTCAAAGAGTAAATAAACAAGAGCGTGAAAGGGAGAACACGGAGCAAATCGTCAGATAGAAAGTGACAAAAATTCGGATACCTAAATGTGCAAAAGAAAAATAGATTAAGATAGTGAGGACACAACCAAATGGCATAAGAAGGAGTGTTGAAGACTGTCAGATCTGCTGAAAAATGTGAGAGAGAGTGAAAATATATAAAAGAACCAATGAAAACATGTGAAAACAGGAAAAATAACGAGTGAACCATGCGCAAATAAACGGACACAGTAATAGAGGTATCACAGGTAGCATTGGAATTCCATCCGGTCATTAAGACCGTTAGGTTTCATGGAGTCCAGAAACTTTATCCAATAGTGGAACATTCGTTACCTGCAGTGCCAGGTTTTCAGCTGTGCCTAGAGGGATACCACTCACGATGAGTGATACTACCCAATACATTATTTGTGACACCCTTTCCAGAGAGTGATACCTCCAGCGCACGCAACAGAACTCAAATTCCCAGTACAATACAAGCTGTGCATGCTCACACGCTCGCAGTTCCATGTTTATCACAGTATGTACAATGTCAACTCTGATTCCAATATACCACAAACTCTGATTGTGACGAGGCATTGATGTGGTGAAGGAACCTAGAAAGACACAAGAGGATGAAATTTAGTTGTCAGGTGATGCCATTACAGCAAAAATACACCACTAGTCAACACCGTACAAGACTCATCACACATAACAATGACCAACACCATCAGCATAGACATGAGGTAAGTGGAAAACAATACACTGTGCCACACACATCAGCCATTAGCAGTGAGCCAACAACAGCCAGCATCCAAACACCTCAACTATGCTTTGCCACTAACAGCAAAGCCAACAGACAATGTCATTGTTGCGCAAGGTTACTTACAGTCAAGGGAAGTAGTTGTCGATGAGCTGTTGACGCAGGTCAACACCTTCCTCTTCTCCACTATCATCGTCACTGGGCATGTGTGGATTAGCAGTGGGGGGCATCTGCTGCTCATCATCGTCCAGGATCAGGCGGATCTCTTTGCGCAAGGCCAGGTTGTGGAGCATGCAGCATGCAACTATGATCTGACACATCTTTTGTGGAGAGTAGAGTAGTGCACCACCGCTCTTGTCCAGACACCGAAATCTAGCCTTCAGAAGCCCACAAGCACGCTCCACTACACGACATGTCCTCCCATGTGCATCATTGTAGCGGACTTCCCCCGGGGTCCTTGGATTCCTCAGTGGGCTCAGCAACCAAGGCCGGTTGGGATACGCAGAGTCACCTAGGTGTGAGATACACTGACCAAGTTTGTAACACAAACAGTTGACGAAAACAGCATGTCACACATACAGCACACTACTTGACTCAGAGTACTCACCCACATGCCATGCATGCTCCGGATGCATTAATGGAATGGTAATGCTTCCCGCTACGGTAGATGTGCTCACGTGCCTGTGGTGGGACTAGGCCAACGTGTGTGCAGTCAACGGCTCCAACAACATTAGGTATGTGTCCAAGGTCACAAAATTCACCCTTCACATCTGCCAATTCATGTCTCCTTGGAAAGTGGATGTAGCGGTCCTTGTAGGTCAACAATGCGGACAGGACATCATGCAGCACCATGCTGAACATAGGTTGAGACATCCCACCGGCGATGGCCACCATGTACTGAAACGAACCAGTGGCAAAGAAATGCAGTGCGGCCATCACCTTTACCGTTGGCGTCAAAGCTGTCGGATAGGTTCTGTGAGGCCTTAAATGGGGCTCCAACTGAGCACATAGCTCTTGAAGGGTAAGGCGATTCAGACGGAATTTCCTTATGATGTCCTCATCCTCCATGTTCCCCAGCACTGGGAAAGGCCGATGTACATTTGTACGTATTCTGAAAGAGGGCACATGTAAATGTAATTTACAGATGAGATGTGGCAAACATCTTACATAATGACTAACACAGCACCAACATTGACAGGACTGTAACAACAGCTTAATGCACAAGTCACATGCAAAGACACCTTGATCTCATGCAGTCATTCATGTGGTCAGTATGTACATACTAACTACTTCCAAATCAGAATCAGACTATGTGAATGGTAAATGGTACACTCCTGCATCTTGTGTCACCAGCCCTGGGTGTAGCTGACACAGCACATGTGGCAAACAGCAACACTGCTGAGTTGTACGTAGCTGCTGTCCCTACACAGCCTTCTTGCTTTAGTCTCACTAAGCACAAAATTATTACACAATGAGCACAGTGAGTGTAAGCTGGACAAGTATCAAGATAAATACTGCATTGTATACAGTGATATAGGCACATTATGTGGTCAGTCCGTCATGACTGTGGGATGAGTTGCCATTTCACACATTGGCATGTTCACAAAAATGAGACTCCATTACACCTCAAATCTGTAAACATGCACACAAATATCAAATTTGACATGTGAGTAAGTACATACCAATGCATGTACTCATGTGTACTGACATGACATGTGTGGGCATCATTGAGTTAAATGTCACACTCTCATTTCTCTTTACAAACAGGTGCAACAATATAGTGTAAATGTATGTTGATCAGTGATGAAATTTGCCAAGTGGCAATAGCACAATGTGTCCATAGGTGCGGTAGGCATGCTCCGCCACTCCTGTCAAGGTCATTGGATACAATTGGAAGATGCCGGATTGCGGTAGAGACCACCTGGCCCCCGCGGTGTCACACCGCCTATGCCAATGTCATTGCAGCCAATGGGAACCGCCATCGTGGTAGTGCAATACAATTTTGAAACTCTCGGTTGGCGTGCTCCGCCACTGCGGTCACAGTCATTGTATACAATTGAAAGATGCCGGATTGCGGTAGAGACCACCTGGCCCCCGCGGTGTGACACCGCCTATGCCAATGTCATTGCAGCCAATGGGAACCGCCATCGTGGTAGTGCAATACAATTTTGAAACTCACGGTAGGCGTGCTCCGCCACTGCGGTCACAGTCATTGTATACAATTAAAAGATGCCGGATTGCGGTAGAGACCACCTGGCCCCGCGGTGTGACACCGCCTATGCCAATGTCATTGCAGCCAATGGGAACCGCCATCGCGGTAGTGCAATACAATTTTGAAACTCGCGGTAGGCGTGCTCCGCCATTGCGGTCACAGGCATTGGATACAATTGAAAGATGCAAACCAGGCTGACCAATTGCATCAGCAGAGTACCACTAAAACAACCCTAGGGGCCTATAAATGTCTGTGAGAGAGCCACACATGTCACTTGCATTCAGACACTGCTGCCTGCCATTCATCACCACCAACTGCTGCTGTACCTCTACTCTGGACCCAGTCATGGCTCGAACAGAGAACATCAGGGCCCGTCCCTTCACCACAGAGGAGCTGGAGGTCCTGGTGGAAGAGGTCCTTGCCCAGTATGGGAGGCTATATGGTGCTCTAGAGGTACTGGTAAGTGTATGAGTAAAAGTTTGAGAGTGCTCAGAATGCTCACATGATGTTACAGTACAGTAGTATGTGCCTGTGAGTGCAAGCCAATGTTCATGCATCAATATTTTGCCAACAGCATGGTCCATACATGACCTAGAACTTATTGCACTTGAGTATGTGGGGAGGATGGCAACATAGACAGTGGTGCAGCTCATTTGAAGCCAAAAAACACACATGTTGTTCTGAGACTCGGTAATGTAAATGTGTGAGACACTGCCTAGCATGCTGACTTCACGTCAATGGGGTGTATAGCCTTATTTCCACAGATCCCTGACTGCATTTAATGATGTAAAGGACATACTGTGGTTTAGCAGTTATACAGTTACACTGCTGATTTGAGACAAACGAACTCTGAACACATATTCCCTGTGCCATGTAATGTCATAGTTCATTAAATGTTCATAGGCTCATTTGTGACATTTCAAATGTAGATTGGCCAGAGAGTACTGAATAATGTGTTCTGCTTTCAAAATCACCCTATGGAGATGTGTCCATTCTGCACAGGAGTACAATGCCTGGATCTATCACTATTGGCGGTAAATCACCTCTGACACATCTGCTAAATGTAAGGTGGACATGTCATCCTTCTATTGATTCCATGATGTGTAGAGTCCCGCATGTGTATGCACTGTTTCACCATTCTCATCTGCATGTGATTACTGTGATGGACCATGTTTGTCCTCAGTGTAAAGCCCTCTGGCCTGCCCAGAAACTGCACAATGTTACAAGGACCCATCACTAAAAGGACTTAGATAAACATATGTGTTGTCCACCATCCTATTTCTTAATGAGATATCATAGGCCTGAGGAGTACACAAGACAGGACTACACCTTGTGACAAGAGTGTGAGAATGTAAGATCAGGGACCGAAATGTGACCACCATGACACATGTAGCTATGCAATGGTCAAGGACATTAAGGGGTGTGTAGTGTAAGACACAGTGAGTCTGACCACTACACATCATTTCCAGTGTATCGTATGTCATGCTCACTCACATAGTGCATCACAGATGAGGCCCATTTTCACATTGGTTTCTGTGCTGGCACTCTGCATGTGTATGAGATGGGCATGTAGTGTGTCCATCATCATAGATGTATACATTGCAATGATATGGGTTGATCCAAGTTTACTATGTGACATGGTGTATGGGCTCTGCTCTCCATTGATGTATTAGTGTGCTATGTATTTTCATGCTCCTGTACTGTCACACAGTGGTACACAACACAGTGTTACAAAAACTTCCTCTTCTTGACTCCCATGCCTGCAGCTCAAGGTCCATCAGCGTAAGGCCATATGGAGGGCCACTGCCCTCAAGGTGCGGTCCCTGGGTGTCTCAAACCGACGACATACACACTGCCACAAGAGGTGGGATGACATCTGCCGCCTCAGCAAAAACATCGCTGAAATGATGCTGGGGCTGATCCCTCGAAGTGGCAGGTTGGCGCGCAGGAGCATGACACCACTAATGGCCCGCATCCTGGCAGTGACACAGCCAGAGCTGGATGTACGCTTGAAGGCCCAACAGCAGCACGTTGGGGGTGAGTATTGTGAAAATGTGACTTTGCGTTTGAGTGACTGCATGAATCCCAGCTCTGAGCAAGTGTGGACCTCTGTGATGTCTTTAGTGTGATGCAATGGCTTCTAAGTAGCCTAGTGTTGAGTGCAGAGGTTCTGCATTTGTACAACATTTTGTTTCTCATGTGGAAAATCCATAAACGTTGTCATAGCAAATCATCTTGCCATGTTTTCATCTCACATTTTGTGAATGTTGTCTGAACTGAGACCTTCCTACACAGGAAAATTCATTGGGCCCGATTCACAGAACTAACTTACGTCAAAATCCTAAACTTACAACAAGTTTGGTATTCACAGAATGAACTTACACATTTGGGTATTCACAGAATGAACTTACACATTTGGGTATTCACAGAATGAACTTACAACAATTTTGGTATTCACAGAATGAACTTACAACAATTTTGGTATTCACAGAATGAACTTACACATTTGGGTATTCACAGAATGAACTTACACATTTGGGTATTCACAGAATGAACTTACTACCATTTTGGTATTCACAGAAGGCACTTACACATTTTGTGTAACTTACACATTTTGTGTAACTTACTCATTTTGTGTAACTTACACATTTTGGTATTCACAGAAGGCACTTACTCATTGATGAGTAAGTGCCTTCTGTGAATACCAAAATGAGTAAGTTCATTCTGTGAATACCAAAATGGTAGTAAGTTCATTCTGTGAATACCCAAATGTGTAAGTTCATTCTGTGAATACCCAAATGTGTAAGTTCATTCTGTGAATACCAAAATTGTTGTAAGTTCATTCTGTGAATACCCAAATGTGTAAGTTCATTCTGTGAATACCCAAATGTGTAAGTTCATTCTGTGAATACCAAAATTGTTGTAAGTTTAGGATTTTGACGTAAGTTAGTTCTGTGAATCAGGCCCATTGTGTGAAGTGTGTAGCCCAGTACACTTGTCAGGTTTGTGTGTGCTGTGTGGCTACTACAATAGTGTGCTCATGTGATGATGTGTAAGTGGCTAGAGACATGCACAGATGTGGACTCAGGGAGCAGTGAGTTGGTAGAGGTCCCACCTGTCCCAAGGGTCCTTTTTTCCCAATGATAGAAATGACAGCACCATTGCAAAACATATTAGCCTGATATCAGCAGCATGGCGTGACATGATGTAATTTCCTGCCACAGTGACAGCAAGTGCACACAGGTGTTGATGGGGTAGATGGTGATGATTGCAGTGATGCATTGGCTGATTTGCATTTGCCATTTGTGCCCATGGCAACATGACTGGGATGGTTAGACTCTGGGATTTAAATGCAATGTAGCTGAACCTGGCTATTGTGAAATAGTTTTGGCACTATGGCTTGACATGGTTGGATGTGATCAGTGGGTATGGCAAATTGTGATGTGACTGAGGTGTTGTACAGTAATTTGAAAGATAATAAGGAGCAAATGTTACTCAGAGTGTCAGTCCTCAGTATGTGTGCATTGTGGAGGGGTGTCCATGTGCATCAGTGCATGGTGAAGTTGTGGCTAATGCTTTTAATCAGTGAGTGAATTTGTGGCACATTGATGTGTCCTCAATGTCATCAGTCAACACAACGTAGGGATGTCATATGCCAGACCCTAGGTATTCTCACACATTAGCTGTCCGAATAGAGGCCACTGATTCATCATCTACAGAAGACACTATCATGCCTTGTATCAATGAGGGCCTGTCAGGCACTTGTGAAGATGTTGGTGTGTGACATGTCACAACCCATGAAGGGCTTGCATTAAATTCCCATTCTCATGCTATTGTGCATTGTCTATGTGACTACATTGTTACATGGGTCTTATTTGCACTTCATTAACAAATAAGATGTGTCCTTGTGACATATGCTGCAGTGTGAGTGTTAGAGACATCAACTTGCAGTGAACAGCAGTGAGCATCATGTTAGTCCAATCAGCCATCCTAGCAAGGAAAGCGGAGTATTATGAGGGAAGGATTGTTCTGGCAGAGAATAAACAGAAAGAGACATTCGCCATTCTGAAAGAATTGAGTCAAAAAGCCGAGAAGAAATCCACAATCGCATCATTAGATTGTGATGCCTTCCAGGATTTCTTCCTTCAGAAGGTTAAGGATATCATCTCGGAAATTGCTAGAACCCCCACCGATTCCTGCTCCCTCCTTCAGATCTACCCCTCTCCCTGCCTCAGTAGTCAGCTTTCCAATTTTCCTAAAATTGACTCAGTCACCTTAGCATCATTAGTAAATCACACCAAATCAGGGTCTCGGGTAGACCCTTGCCCTCCAAGGATCTTTCAAATGGCCCTGCCAGGGATGGAGAAGCAGATCCTGGAACTACTAAATAATTCTTTGGTTATGGGTTATCTACCGACAAATTTCAAAGAAGCCAGGGTCACCCCCCTGTTGAAAAAACCTGGTGCAGATACCCTGACTCTAAAGAACTATAGACCCATCTCTCAGCTCCCCTTTCTAGCCAAGATGCTGGAACAGCACGTATTAAAGATACTCTCGAAGTATTTGGAGGACCACCAGCTACTCCAAGCTAGACAGGCGGGCTTCAGAGCTCATCATATTACAGAGCTAGTGATGTTGGCTGTTCTGGACGAGCTCAGAGTTATGGCTGACGATAAACAGCCGAGTGCCCTGATTTTATTAGATCTGTCAGCGGCATTCGATACGGTCAGCCATAACATACTGTTGAACCGTCTCACCAATCTGGGTATCAGCGGGCAAGCATACCAATGGCTAAAGTCATTTCTGTCTGACCGTACTCAGAGAGTTCAGCTGGGTGAGCAGATATCGGATCTGGGCCCTCTGGCATGTGGGGTACCTCAGGGCTCTGCACTATCTCCACTTCTTTTTAATATCTATCTGCAACCCCTTGTGGAGACTCTGACTCACATGGACTGTCAGGTCTTTAATTACGCCGATGATACTCAACTTCTTATCCGGCTTAACAACTCTCGCCAGGCCCAGGAGTCGGCCAAGAAGTTGCTCAGGTTCACTGTGAACTGGATGACGGCCAACTCATTGAAAATAAATCCGGATAAGACTGAATTGCTCATCATTCCAACAAGTAATAGCCCCTGGTGTGATCTTTTTTGGCCTCCGGAACTAGGTGTAGTCCTGGTACCAGTCCCGGTTGTAAAAAGCCTGGGGCTGAAAATAGACTCTGAACTATCTATGTCTTGCCAGGTCACCACGGTAGTAGGAACCTGTACTGGCTTACTCAGGCAGCTACGGAAACTTGCTCCTCTCTTGTCAACATTTTCATTACAGTCAATTGTTTCTGCCACTGTCTTCTCCAGGCTGGATTACGGGAATGCCCTTTACATCGGCCTCCCCCAGAAGCTTATTGGGAGATTGCAGGTGGTGCAGAATGATGCGGCCAGGCTTATTTTTAGACTTCCTAGAAAAACACGCGCTACCCCTCTGTTACATAAACTACATTGGCTCCCTATTAAACAGCGAACGCAGTTCAAGGGTCTATGTATTGCCCATAAGGCAATCTATGGTCAGGCACCCAAGTTTATAAAAGATCGCCTGGAGAAATATGTTCCTGGCCGGACTCTGCGATCTTCTGAGGCCTGCAGGTTAGCTTCCCCCAGGTACATCTCTAAATCCAAAGGGGGTAGAGCATTCTTTGTTTCTCTCCCACAGATCTGGAATGATCTGCCGGAGTACCTACGCAGGGAACCGGCTCTGCTCATCTTTAGGAAGCGTTTAAAAACTTTCCTATTTAGAGAGGCGTTAACGACCGCGTAATCTTCTGTCTCCGCCGCTGCTATTTTATTTCTGCCCTAGTGACTCACTCACTCTTCTCTAGAAGCGCTTAGAGACCTGAAGGTGATTTTGCGCTATATAAAAGTCATATAACATAACATTAGTGTGCATTTAGAGATGTGTGCTGTGCACATCAAATAAATTGTTATATCTACACAGCTGACACCAATGTACAACTGTAGTTGTGCTTCAATGCCCAACATTGTGGATTTCAGGAGGTGATCTCCCTTGCAAAAGGATATATTTGACGTTGTATTGGTGGTGTTCCATGAAATATACTTCAAATGTGACTGAGACAACATGTTTGGATGTGTAGCTATCTTACCTACAGGCACGTAGGTGTGCCTACAGACAATTGTATGTGTGGGCACATGTAGGCACATGCCCAGCTATTTGGCCGTGTCAACGCAACATGGAGTATGACTATCAACTAAGCATGTTTCCATGCATCGGCTGATGATTGCATAAATGTGGCATATGCTGAAAGTACATGGAGTAGTTAAACATGGGAGTTTCATTCGAAGGATTAGAGTTTGTATTGCATATGATGTTTGTGAGTATGGCACTATACTGAACCTCTGTCTCTGTCTCTTGCAGCATCTACCGAGGGCAGGGAAGGACAGGGGCCTGACACCGTTGGGGAAGCTACTGGCACGACTGCTACACAGGAGTTCAGTGACACTGAGGGGACCAGCACCTCGGAGGGGGACAGGAGTGCCCTGGAGGATTCCCGGCCGGAAACACCAACCTCCACATCTTCACAGTCCAGTGGTGACTCCTCGATGTTGGCGGGCACCGGAAGTTCAAGATCTGCATCTTCTTCCGCCACACCTCGTCCAGTGTCCACCCTCCAGGATGCTCCCCCAAGTGCTATCCGTGCCCGCAGCCCTAAGAAGGGTAGAGTCTCCTTCCCCCCAGGCACCGCTGCCCCTGTCTCCCCTGCTGCCCTCAGTGTGGAGGCCATAGACATTTTGGGGCAGCCTTGTGTGGGTCAGACTGCTCTCCTGAATGCCCTCCAGGATAATGGCAATAAGTTGTCACAGGTTGTTGCATTCATGGAGAGCATTCATTCGGACGTGGGTGGCCTACACCGAACTGTCCAGTCTTTGTCCTCCACAGTGACGGCAGCCATTCAGCAGTCCCAAGCTCCCAGTCCAGCTCCTGTCCCTTCGGCAACCACCCTGCCAGTGCCCCCACCTGACCAGAGTACACACGCACCAGAGCCCTCAGGCACCCAGTCATCCACACGCAGCACACAACAGCAGCACTCTAAGCGTACCAGACACCATACACCATCACCACAGCACAAAGAGAGCACACATGACCGCAAGACGAAAAGCCCATCACAGGACACTCAGGGACATAAGGCAAAAAAGCATGCATCCACATTACATTCCTCCGAATCATCACCATCCAAGGGAACTCCCATTCCCACACCTGATCCCAAAGACACACAAACACTTTCCCTGTCTGCAGTGAACCTGGTGCCTGCCACAACTAAGCTCAAACACTTTCCGAAGGCAGTTTCACCCAAGACTTCGACTCCCACCCACACCCCTGTGAAGCATGGACAAGAGAGCAAAGTGGGGAGTGTACCTCCACAACAGGGGATGCAGGGAAAAAGGCAACCCCGCCCACAGCGTACCACCAGGTCCATCAATCCCCATGGGATGCTACACCTTTGGGGAAGAGTGAGGCTGTTGTGCCCACCTCACTTCTCACTCCTGCCAAGACACTTGTGGGATATCGGATCCCAAAACAATTGAGACCCAGCCCTCAACATTCACCATCAGCCACTGAGCCTCCACACAGCATGTCTCCACCTTCCCGTGCTGCCACTCCACCCGGTCCAAGCAGCCCTCAGGCTCCCACATCCATGGATCCCTCTACCTCAGCCAGTTCTCTCCCTCCCAGGTCCAGTCCTCCAACTGGCCCCGACAATCAGCCCCCTCCCAGTTCAACTTCGACACAAAGTTGAAGCCAAGTCCCCCTTCCCACACCATTTCTCCCTGAGCGGTGCCTGGACTGCCCATTCAAAGCCCCTATCCTGTGGTGATTCCCATGGCAGTGGACTGTGTTACCTATTTGATGTGCAAGTTTTCATGCACACATGTGCGGACTTTAAATTTGGACTGGCCAATGGCCTTGATGTTTTGCACTTTTGATGCCTATACAGAGTTTATGGAATAAAGTCTGCTACTCATGTTGTGAGCTTTGTCACTGCCCTTGCTAATGATGCAGTGCAATGTATGTTTATATGTTCATCTCATACATGCTCTGTATGCCACATTCACATTGGCATATACTTGATTTTCTTTTGCAGAGGTTGCCGGAGGTTACAGCAACTTTTGTGCTTCTTGAGTCAGAGGCTTGAGGGTGCAATAATGGTTGTCTGTGATGATCTACTCTTATCCTAATCATTCTATTGTCAGGTCTCCAATTTTGTACACATGTCATATTTGGATGCTGTACCACAACAGAAGAGAATTCTTTTCACATGATAACTTGCGGGGTGGACAGGGTCCGTCATATCTGTGGGATCTATCTTGATGTGTGCACAGCAGTGTAGATGTGTAGTCATCTTGTGTAGGCCTGGCTTCATAGTCGCATGGGTACATTTGAATGTGTGCACTTTTAGTAGTCATACAGTGTGATTGGCCTGTCATTGGCTGAAGTGTTGATGTGTATGTGCCCCTGAACATGACACCTACACACATGTATGATCCAGGTAATGAGTGTCTGTTTGTTTACATTATCAGACACCTGCTTTAGATTGTGGGCACATGTAGTAGTTGTTGGTTGAGCAATGTGCAGTGTGTCGGTATGACCTTGCAGTCCTGGGGTACACCTACTTGTTGTCGCTGTCATTTGTGTGTATGCAGAGTGTGTCACTTCAATGAACGAATGGCATTTATACTCTTTTCAAGCATGGTCCCACGATTCTCTACCATACTCCTCCAGGATGCCCAATAGTCAAAAGTTACCCCTAGATATGAAAATGACTCTGCACCACTTTACGACTTGAGATAAAAAAGGACGGGGGATTTCTCAGTTTTTGGCCAGCAATTAAAACAAATGACTTAGATTTGTTTGTGTGAAGATCCAAGCCTTTCATAAAATCTACATAGGTATCTAACAATATCTGGAGGGACCTTCCTGTTTGCGCAATTAAAACTGCATCGTCTGCATATAATAAAATTGGGGTGCACAACTTGTTTATTCTGGGGACATCTATGGCTGGTTCTAGCAATTTGGACTCCACCCCATTTGTATATAGCGAGAACAGAAAAGAGGCAAGAACGCACCCTTGACAAACTCCTCTACTAACTGGAAACCATCTGGTGCACTCGCCCTGTAACCCATACCTTACACATGCTTCGGCTCTCAAGTACTGTTGTCTTATAAAGGTAATTACTGCCTGGTCTACCCCCATTTTCCTCATGATCCTCCATAGCTGGGAATGGGATACGCAGTCAAAGGCAGCGCTAAGGTCCATGAAGGCCAGATATAAATTACCTTGCTTAGCGTGGGTGTACTTTGCTATAAGCAGGCTCACGTTCAGGCATTGATCTTGAGTACCTCTACCTTTTCTAAAGCCATATTGTGCCGGGATCAAGATGTTGTTTGGCAGCGCCCATGTCTCCAATCTATTTAATAGCACTCTGCCGTGCTATCCAGGAGGGAGATTGGTCTATAGTTTCTAGGGTCTTGCTTATCTCTTTTTTATAGATTGGTACTAAAATGGCTTTATTCCAGGAAGCCGACGGTCCCTCTTTTGCTATAGCATTAAAAGTGTTAGTAAGTAAAGGTCAACAGAGGTCGGGGCAGTCTATAAAAAAATCTATTGGGGCACCGTCTATACCAGGTGCTTTATTACTGGTGCATTGTGCCAGAGCTACACCTATCTCCGCATTATTAAAAGTAAGGTTGACACCAGAGGATGGAACAGACTCTTCATCCGTTGCCCCGGGACCCACTCGCAAAACATTAAAAAATTTACTAAAATGCTCCACCCATGAGTCCTCATCCACATGCGTGTCCAAATTAGGATCAGACTTCAATTTTAGGAATGGGGCGTTAATCATTGACCAGAAATCCCTTGCATTGTTTGTAATTGATGCTATAAGTAATTTTTCCCAGGCTTCTTCTTTCAATATCTTTAATCTATTCTTCCTCGCCACAGAGTAACTTAGGCAGGTCTGTTTCACAAGTAAGGGATTTTTTGGTACAGAGTTGAGTGATCGATGTAGGTCGGAAAGTGCTTTAGTGCAGTCATGATCAAACCATTTCGGTCCCTTAGGTTTGTGTGACCCACCACTCTTTGAGAGATTCCTTTTCACCTCCAGCAGAATGGCTTCAAAGGCCTCAATAGTAGACTCGGGGTCCTGATTTGGGTCTAGACATATTGCTATTTCGTTCTTTCTGTTTGTGACTACCTGGGGAATGAGAACAATCTTATCAATGCTCTCCCACTTAAGTGTTATCCCATTCTTTCTTGCTATGGTGGGTTTTATGTGTGAAAAGTTAAGGCCATGAATACCTGGCCAGTTCATATGCCAGGTTACAGCCGCGTGGTCGCTAAAACCCAAAAATTCTACTTTCCTATTGTTAAGAGTTCCTCCCAATCTGGCTGAAGCTATTATAAAATCTATCGAAGAGCTATGTGAAGAGGAGCAAAAGGTTTCTAGCGGAAGACAGGTAGATTCTGATCGGGGTTCATAACCTCCAAATCTTTTATAAAGATAAGTTTATTTAGGGCATTCCCATAGTGGTTATGGGCGAAGTGAATATTAGGTCCTCCATCCTCAGCTATAAAGCCACAGATTGGGGTTAGTGCAAAGGGCCAGGGATGTACATTAAAATCTCCTATCCAGAGCACTGTTGGATCTTTCTTACATAAACCAATTATCCTATTCATATTTTCCTCCACTGTAGCTACAACTTTGTACATTTCAATCCCAAATAAACTATTATAAAAATTAATCAATAATATGGTATTGCCTTCGGGGCCTTTAAGATGTAACATATTAAAATATTGACTTTCATTATAAAAGGATAGAATTTATAAACTCAAGGTGTTCTTTAAAAATGTCACAATCCCGCCCTTCGCCCTTCCAGCGGATGAGGCAATTGCAGGGGTGTGGTATGACCTATATCCATCTATACTCACAGGACCCACTACCCAGGTCTCTTGGAGGCATATTAGATCAAAAGTGCGAATGTATTTTAGCCAATCCTGGTCCAACAGTTTCTGCCCCAGTCCTGCAATATTCCATGTGATAGCTGTGAAGGTATCCATATCCTTTGGGGGAGGAACTTTATCGCACAAGCTTTCCCGGGATACATACCCCACTGCATTCTGAGATTCCTCCCTAGTACACAGTCAATCACAGGCCTCCATGTCCATCAATGCCATAAAACGATTTTAAGTAGGTAGTGAAGGGGTAATTTTTCCTCTGTGATGTAAGTGTGACTGAAACCCCACTCTACTGAAGATAGAATCTTGAGCCCTATTTCCGGTTATACCTTGATGGTACATTGGTGGTTTATAAAAGAAACCAAGGGGTTGGGCAAATATTTGTGTAGATTCTAAGGGATTATTAGGTAACAGTTGTAGTAACTTTTTGGCCATGACCGGGGATTTCAAAGTTAGAACCACACAGTCCCCTGAAATAGATTTAGTTTACTTCCCAAGCCAAGAGACTCTGCGCGCCATTAAAATGTTACAATGACCCTCAACCCGTCCATTCCTGGTTTTATAAATCCAATGGCATGCTTTATGGATTAGCTCAGTGGTAGTTTCTGTTTGGTCATTTTTTAGAATTGGGGTATTTGCCAAAATGACAACATAGGGACAAGCAGCTGGGGGGAGGTCTAACCTTGGCCCTTCATCCAGCCTTTGTAGGAGATTAGGACTCTCCCCCCTTATAGCTAAAGTCTCCTGGTCTGTACTCCTTTGATCCAAATGGGAAAGAGACACTGGGGCCGATTCCGATTCAGGCCGGAAATCTCTCCGACCGAGCCGGACCCGGAGAGATTTCCGACCGAATCGGACTCTGGCAGTCCGACCGAAGGAGTACGATGCGCACGCATGCAATCGGACTCGAGTCGGTCGGACTCCCATTGAGTCAATGGGAGCCGGACGTACAACGCGTACGCGGGCTCCCATTGACCCAATGGGTGCGAGGCGAACAAGGGTGCCCCCTACAGCGGGTACGCCTCGAAGCGACTCGTGGTGTACATGCACAGGTAGGGGGGACCCATGGGTCCCCCCTGTGTGCGACTCGCGCGGCTACGCGTACAGGGGGGTCCGACACGGACCCCCAAAGTGCGGCTCCGACTGCTCTTTTGAGCCGGACGGCGCGAGTCGGTCGGACTGCTCGCGGCGTGCATTGTACTTGCCCGGCCGGGGAACGACTCCATCGCGCGGTGCGAGTCGTGTCCGTGCGAGTCGGTCGGAGCGCTTTGGACCCGTGAACAAGTCGGCCGGCGATTTCACGTGCGCTCGCATCGTACTCGCTCGGCCGGACGCACGTACGAATCGGTCGGGAAAAAGGGCTCCGAATCGGATCCGGTTAAGCCGAATCAGATTCGGTGCCCTACCAGCCGAGATCCACTGTCCACTGTCTCTAGTCCTCGGTTTTGAATCACAGATGAAACCGGGGGTGGGGGGACAGGCACCATTACCCCATGTCGGCAGCCGGGTTACTGAGGGCACACCAGAGGTTTGATTAATCACTTTTTGAATGTTTTTACTGCTAACACCTTATGCAGGATTTTGCGACTGTCCTTGGTGGTTTTCCGTAGCCACGCCCTCTCCAGATGGCATATATCTTAATGTTGCTATTTCCCTTATTGCTTTTTCAATTAACTCTAGGCGCCGAGGTAAAGGGGGCCTGCTACAGGGCCCCAAATTCTGAATCCAACAGCCGATCCATGTCGGAACACCCGATTCGGAAAGGCTGTCCAAATCCGACATCGTAATACGACGGTCGGAAACGCAGTTGGCAAACCTGTACGAGTTGGCTCCGAACGACTCGGTTACTCTGAATGCCATTTGGAACCAAAAGTCCGAACGCTTTCCAACTTTCGCAACCAGTCGGTCAGAAGGCTTTCCGAATCAGTGGGAAAGACGAGGTCCGAATTGGATTCGGACGACCCGAATGCCATTCGAAGCCTTTCCGGCCTACATCGTAATCGGCCCCTAAGCAGTAAATGTGGGAGGACCAGGGTAAGTAGTTAGAAAAAGAGGCATACTTACTACTAAATTGGAGGGCTTTAGGAAGAGTAAGGCTGGGTTTACGGGGAGTTAGGGGCAGGTTTAGAGTGGACATTCACCCACGCAAAGAGTAAGCTCATTGCTATTCACAAACTGCACTTCTAAAGTTACTACAGCCAACCAGGGACAGAAAATTGCTCCAGCTCAGAGTTGTAGTAAGTACAGCACCATACATAGCCAAGTACTGGCACAGCATCCTATAGAACAAAATACAGCTAGGTACTTAAAATTAAACCCCATAAGAAATAATGTTACATTAAATTGTTATTTAAAATTGTTAAAAATATAACAACATTTAATTTATTGTTAAAAAAAATCAAAAAACAGTACATATTTATTATTTAATTATAAAATAATTAATAAACATGTTTGAATTTAAAAAGTCATGTAACATAACTGTTTTATTAAAATACAATTAAATTACATTTAATTAATTATATACACTTTTTATAATTATTAATGCATAATAAAAACATTCTAGGTGGGAATTTATTTTTAATTTAAACTTCAGAAAAATATTTTTTATTTAATATTTTTCAATTATTCAAATATTTTATTCAATATAAAGTCAATTGTTTTTCTTTTGTTCTACATTTAAAATAAATACTTAAAATTCATTGACATTAATATTTAACAAAAATATTTTACAGATGTATTTCAAGTTAAATAAACATTTTTAATTTCCCTTATACTTTCCAATTGGGAAACCCCTCAGTCAGGGCAGAGCTCTCCGTATGGTGAAAAATAGGGAAAAGTAGAAAAGTTTCATAAACTCGGAAATGGTTTTTGGGGGTTTTGGAGGTTAGTGTACAATTGATTGTCAAGTCTGATCATGACTGGAAGAAAGAATTAAGAAGGATGCTATGGAGCTATTGAAAAAGCCCTTATCCACAACCAGACAATCATTTCTTTGTATGTTGAGAAGAAGGAAGTTGTATCGCTGTTGGATAGAAAGAGGGATTATGCTCAGGAATGTAATTGAAAAGGTCCAAGAGAGAATAAGTGAAAAGCAAGATGATTTCCAGATGAGGAATGGGGAAAGATTAGGTTGCCAGTATACAAAGTTTAAGGAAAGTAGTGAGGTGTCTGTTTAACTTGGAAGAAAAGCAAGAAAGATGGATACAAAGTTTTCAGACAAAAAAATTATTCACGTGCACAGTAATCATGTGAAGTTGAAGGGTGGTGAAGTGTGGATGAACAGGAAGGTGACATTGAGCAATCCTTTGGAAAGTCTGAATTTCCTACTGCCTAAGACGGAAAAATGAGAGAAGGTTACCATCAGGATGAACGACGGAAAGACATTTAGGAAAGAGTGCTCTCGTCCCCAGAAATTAGCTAATTACAAGATGCACTAGTTGCATTTATTTTATTCTTATAATATGATATTTTGATTAATTTGTTGCAAACACAACTGGGTTAATTACTTAACAGTTGCATGTTTAAGTAAAGGAAATATGTTTTATCTGTGTTGGATGATCAAAGGTGGAATAGAATATTGGGTGTGTCAAAGTGTGTTGTTGGTTGAAGGGGGTTGACCTCTGTTCATACAAGAACCACAATTCCCATCAGGTTGAACCACAAAAAGCCTTAAATGAACCTGTGCTCAACCCTCTGGTAGCTTGCCACAAAAATAGTTAGCACACAAACAGGAATAAAGTGAAAACACATCACAAGAAAAAGCCCACACCAATTTAGGAAAATAGAGTAAAATCGCAACAGAGCATCCAATTTGTAGAAACTGAGTTATGAATTTTTATAGTGTTACGTAAAATCTAGCACTTGAAAGACCAAAGTGTCAATTGCGGACACCTAGTCACACAAGACCGGGTCAAAGTTGAAAAATATGACCAACTGCAATGGAGCGTTGTAGTCGGCGAGCTGCTGGCGAGCTGCTGTACAAAGTCGCTGTGAAGATTTCCACATTCAGTCTTAGTCACTTTTTGGAAGTTGAAAATCTTCAAGGGAATGAGACGGGTGGCTGTAGCGATGAGAGCTCCACGAGGCCGGATACCTCTTTGTTGAAGGAACATTGAACAGGATTTGCTGCTATACCTGGTGCTGCCGCGAAGTCAGGCCTTGGGTGGATGGATGAGCAGGTTGGCCCTGGTCTTTCCCCAGTTCTCAGAGCAGTTTTTAGCCAAAAATGTTCAAGGTCCCAAGTTTTGGATTTTGGCTATCGTGGCATTTTTAGCACCACCACCAAGGGTCCAAAACTAGAGGGGCACCACTTGAGGGGGTGGTTAGGCATCACTCAGACTGGGTCCAGGTGTGAGTTCAAGATGGTGGGAGCTTTTTTGGTCCCTGAGTCAGAAAAGAAGTCCTTCTAAGGCCACAGCAGCAGGCAGTCCTCTGAGAGTCCTTCCACAAATCCAGAAAGTGAACTGAAGTGTGGGTCTGAGGGTCCCCTTTTTATACATGGTGCCTTCTTTGAAGTAGGGGATGTTTCTAGAGAATTCCCTTTAAAATGTTTGAAGTTTACTGACTCCCTTGCCTTGGCTTCAAGCTGGCTGCATGAACAATGCAGGAGTGGTAAGTCCTGTGTGTGGAGGTAGAGCACAGCCTATTCTTTTGCAAGTGGAGCTGTGCACAGCTCCGCTCCCTCATCCTGCCAGTTGATGGCCCATCCAGGCCACCTAATTATTCTATTGTGTTAGCTGTCTGGGTGTAATAACCAAAGTCTATCTCTCAACTACACCCAGTCACATGACCTATGATAGGCTGCAGGCACCAAATAGCTTAGGGCAGGAAAATGGCAACTTTTTTTTAAAGTGGCATGTTCAGAATTGTAACTTAAAATCTGACTTTACCATTAAACAGGATTTTTAACTACAATTTCTCAGACATCAGACATGAAATGCTTACCTGTTTCCAATCACAAGTTAGGACTTATTAAATGCAATAAAGCAACCCAATGTTATCCTAAGGGAGAGGTAGGCCTCACAGTAGTGAAAAGCAAATTCAAGAGTTTTTCACTACAAGGACAAGTAAAACATATACATGTCCAACCTTTTAATTACAATGCACCCTGCCCTATGGGTTACTTAGGGCCTACCTGTGTATGTGCAATAAAACAGGAGTTTGAGGCTTGGCAAGGGAGTTATATTGCAAAGTTGAATTGGCAATTAAAACTGCATTCAGGCTGCAATGGCAGATCTGGGACATATATTAAGGGGCTACTTACGTGGGGGCACAGTAAGTGCTGCAGGCTCACTTGTAGCATTTAATTTACAGGCCCTGGGTATATGGTATACCACTCTACAAGTGTAAGCCAATTTTACCATGCTTAAGGGAGAGAGCAGAAGCATTTTAGCACTGGTTGGCAGTGGTAAGGTGCACAGAGTCCTAGAGCCAACAAAAACAAATTCAGCAAAAACAGGAGGGGTGAAGGCAAAATGTTTGGGGGTGACCCTGCAGAGAGGGCCAAGTCCAATATTGAGAGACTGTAGATTCTGAGTATTGGCAATTGCTGCCTGGAAAGGATACTGGAGCATGTGCTGGATACTGGCTGAAGAATAAATCCAGTTGTTCAATGATGATCACGTAAGACCAAGCTTCATTGTTCCTCGCCTGTTTTCTCAAACCTCTGGTAACTTCTACAACCAATTTGTTGCTATTGGGTGATTTTAGAATAAGGATAGGTTCCCCAGAGTGGCTGGAGGCAGGCTGCTTTTTAAATTCCTGTGCTTCCTTAGGAGCCATCCTACTATGGACATATTACAGAGCAATTATTTTAGACTAGGCTTTTCCTTCAGCTACAAAACATAATTTTAAGGGTTCAGTGGCACTGAGTTACAACTAAACATTTCTCTTCGGAACTAAATATCCTCACAGCCCTTCAAAGCACTGACATACGGACTTTATATATATCTATTCAGATTTGGACATGGTAGCTCCTTTAAAATTGCTTAAGGCACAACAATCCTCAGCAATGTTCACCTTCAGCACCATGCACTCAGATGCTCTTTATCAGGCAAAACGTAAAATTAAACATTAAATCATTCCTAGAGGCCAGACTAGTCACCATTTAAAAAGGAGACAACACAAAAGCGCTTCAAGATTTATAAACAGTTTGTTCTAGTCACACATGCAGCATATTATGAATAGCACATTTCAGTAGAAAATATCTCCTCTAAGTAGATTTCTAACATTCTTAAACTTCTGTTGAATCCAGACTGCTCCAGCATAGCATCCATCCCCAATCAGGTATTGTGTGATCCTTTAGTCAGCTTTATTATGACAAAGATCAATTAATCTGCAAACCCTAAATCTTCAGACAAAACTTTTGGACTTCACGTTATCAACAGATAATATAATGACACCTGCATTATCTGTCAAATTATCCTCCCAAATGTATATATGCCCAGCTTCACTTCTTCATCTGGCTTGGTGCACAGACAGAATATCGAGTTTTAAATGTCGACATACACAAATATCGAGTTGTAAATATTGCTATGCAGAAATATCGACAGCAAGAATATCG
>CAWUFW010026710.1:0-31412 GCA_963921515.1 Calotriton arnoldi
CGATAATCCGAATTCAGGTTTAAATGGGCTGTAGCTACAAATAAGGTTCCATGGAAAAATGAATGGGGAAAAGCGTTTTGGGACCCCTTTTTCCTCGGCCCCGCTGACGTATCACCCGAGACTTTCAGGATAGGAGCGGACCGGAGCGCCCCAACAAGTTGGAAACTTTCGCAAGATTCGTCAGCCGGCGCCAACGTTATTTCAAATAGAATGTCGCGGATTTCCTATGGATAATAGGTTTTAACTATAACTATCTACTGGCGACCGCCAGTAGATAATATATATATATATATATATTATCTACTGGCGGTCGCCAGTAGATAGTTATAGTTAGGACCTATTATCCATAGGAAATTCGTAACATTCTTTTCCCAATAACTTTGGCGCCGGTTGACGAATCTTCGCGAAATATTCAAAACTTATGGCCCGCTCCGGTCCGCTCCTATCTTGAAAGTTTCGGGGTGATTCATCAAGCAGGGGCCGAGAAAAAAGGGGTGTCCCAAAACGTGTTTTCTCCATGTTACTTCCCTCAGGAAATTTTAGACACGGCTACAGCCCGAACTGCTGAACGGAATTAAACCAAATTTGGCAAAAAGGTAGTGCTTGGTTCAGAAAGCGCCCTTTTTTTTAAATGGTGTAAATCCGTTCAGTAGTTGCGGAGAAATTCAAAAAATAAGAGTCAAAAAATCAATTTCCCATAGGAAACTTTATGCAAGGCTACAGTCAAAACTGCTGAACGGAATCACACCAAATTTGGCAAAAAGGTAGTGCTTGGTTCAGAAAGCACCCTTTTAAAAAATGGTGTAAATCCGTTCAGTAGTTGCTGAGAAAATCAAAAATAAAAGTTTAGATATTTAGAGGCACGGAGGATCTGCGGACCCTCCCGACCACGAGCTTTATTCTAATTGGCTGTCAACACTCCAAACGAGGAAGTGTTGGCAGCCATCTTGTGACTCGGTAGAACCGAGTCACAAGAAAACAGAAAAACAGTTGCGTAAAACAAGAAAAGGGGGCAGGGTAGAAACACCCTGACCCCCTAGGCCTGCTCAGGGGGTCCCACAAGGACCACCAGGGCCCAAAAAAGCATTTTTTTTAAAAATAAAATCGCCGAGATGCGCGGAGGATCCGCGGATCCGGCCGCGAAAATAAAAAAAACGAAGCGCGGGCTTCTGCGCTTCGTTAATATTTAGCCCCCGGGTGGGCCAGGTCCCGGGGGCAGTGAAAAAAATAAGTGTGGGGGGGTCCCAATCCACCCCACACTGCCCCGGGGACCGCCACCCCCCGGGGCTTTGCATAAATATTTGCGGGGGGCACACGGCCCCACCTGCAGCCCCGGGGACCGCCACCCCCCGGGGCTACTTTTTTTAATGTATGGGGGGCCTCAAAGGCCCCCCAAGCCCCGGGGACCGCCACCCCCTGGGGCTTTGATTAATTATTTGTGGGGGGTACACTGCCCCCCCGCAGCCCCGGGGACCGCCACCCCCCGGGGCTTCTTTTTTTTTAAAGAAATACCTGTGTGGGGGGGCTCGAGCCCCCCCACATGCCCCGGGGACCGCCACCTCCCCGGGGCTCTAATTATTCAAATTTGGGGGTCCTGACGGACCCCCAAGCCCCAGGGACCACCGCCTCCCCGGGGCTTTGCAAATGGTGGGAGGGGTGCCGCGCGGCCTCCCTCCTGGAGCCAGTGATGGCCCTGGGGACCGCCACCCCCCACGGCCGGCTCCTGCAGTGTCCCGGGGTGCCCACCCCCAGGACACTGCTGTTTGCAATGACAGGGCGGGAGCCTCGCGGGCCCCTCCCCCCAAAAAACAAAAAGGATGGCCAGGCCCCGGGGGATGGGGTCCCCGGGGCAAGGATTGGCCCGGGAGGGGTGCCACGTGGCCCCCCTCCTCCCAAAAAAACCAAAAAACAAGGAGACAGAGCCCCGGGGGATGGGGAACCCGGGGCTAAAAGAAGCCTCAGGAGGGGGGCCACGCAGCCCCTCTCCTTTGTAAATATATATATTTTTTAAATAAATAAAGTGGCCATGCCCCGGGGGATGGGGTCCCCGGGGCCGAAAATGGCCTCGGGAGGGGGGCTCACGCGGCCCCCTTCTCGATTAACAAAAAAAGAAAAATAGGGGTCAGGCCCTGGAGGATGGGGTCCCCAGGGCCCAAAAAACAGGAAAGGAAGGGGGGCCACACAGCCCCCTTCTATAAAAAAAAAAGAAAAAAAAAGCCGGCATCGCGCTGGAGGCCCCGCCCCCTCCCACCAACACTATGCAAACGTGCCCTGTGGCGCGTTTTAAGCTTAGGAATTAATTCCCCTACAATCCTGAGGGTCCCTGGGGGCCAACTAGCCCACCAGGTACCTTCAGTATGCTGCTAGGAGAGCTGCGTTGCAGAGAGGTGTTCAGAGGCCACGCCCCTTTTACACCTCTCTGCAACGCAGCTCTGTGGCGCTTACTGGAAGTACCAGGTGAGCTAGTTGGACCCCAGGGACCCTCAGGATTCAAGGGGACTTTATCCCCCAAATCAAAACACGCTACGGGGTGCGTTTGCACAGTGGTGAAGGGAGGGGGCGGGGCCGGAGGTGACATGTGTGCAAACACGCCCTGTGGCGCGTTTTAAGTTGGGGAATTAATTCCTCTTCAATCCTGAGGGTCCCTGGGGGCCAACTAGCCCACCACTTACCTCCAGTAAGGGCCAACTAGCCCACCAGGTACCTTCAGTATGCGCCAGGGAGCTGCGTTGCAGAGAGGTGTTCAGAGGCCACGCCCCTTTTTACACCTCTCTGCAACGCAGCTCTGTGGCGCTTACTGGAGGTAAGTGGTGGGCTAGTTGCCCCCCAGGGACCCTCAGGACTCAAGGGGACTTAATCCCCCAATTTACAACGCACCAGGGGGTGCGTTTGCGCAGTGGTGCAGGGAGGGGGCGTGGCCTGATGTCACAAGTGTGCAAATGCGCCCTGTGGCGCGTTTTAAGTTGGGGAATTAAGTCCCCTTGAATCCTGAGGGTCCCTGGGTGCAACTAACCCACCAGGTACGTCCAGTAAGTGCTTCAGAGTTGTATTGCAGAGAGGTGTAAAATGGGGCATGGCCTTGGACCACCTCTCTGCAACGCAGCTCTGTGGTGCTTACTGGAGGTACATGGTGGGCTAGTTGGAGCCAGGGACTCTCAGGATTCAAGGGACTTAATCCCCCAACTTAAAACGTGCCACAGGGCGCCTTTGCACAGTGGTAAAGGGGAGGGGCGGGGCCTGAGGTGACATGTGTGCAAACACGCCCTGTGGCGCGTTTAAAGTTGGGCAATTAAGTCCCCTTTAATCCTGAGGGCCCCTGGGGGCCAACTGGGCCACCAGGTACCTCCAGTAGCGCCAGAGGCCTGCGTTGCAGACAGGTGGTCCAGGCCATGCCCCTTTTACACCTCTCTGCAACGCAGCTCTGTGGCGCTTACTGGAGATACCTGGTGGGCTAGTTGGACCCCAGGGACCCTCAGGATTCATGGGGACTTAATCCCCAACTTAAAAACGTTCCATGGGCGTGTTTGCACAGTGTTGAAGGGAGGGGTGGGGCCTGAGGTGATGTGTGCAAACACGCCTGTGGCGCGTTTTCAGTTGGGGAATTAATTCCCCTTCAATCCTGAGGGCCTCTGGGGGCCAACTAGCCCACCAGGTTCTTCCAGTAAGCGCCACAGAGCTGCGTTGCAGAGAGGTGGTCCAGGCCATGCCCCTTTTTACACCTCTCTGCAACGCAGCTCTGTGGCGCTTACTGGAGGTACCTGCTTGGCTAGTTGGACCCCAGGGACCGGCAGGATTCAAGGGGAGTTAATCTCCCAACTTAAAACGGCCACAGGGCGTGTTTGCACACATGTCACCTCAGGCCCCCCCCTCCCTTCACCACTGTGCAAACACGCCCCGTAGCGTGTTTTAAGAGGTAGTTGTAATCCCCCTGCCCTATTATTATGTACTAGGGACTTACAGAGGAGGTCATGCTAATCACAGGGGTCACCCAACGCATAGTGTTCCCTAGTGTATGTAGGTGTTTTCACTGTATTCTAAGTGTCTTTTAGCATAGCACTGGCTCTAGGCCTGGTTAGTCAGAGTCAGTTACCACCAGTACCCATCTGAAAAAGTTGTGGGCACAGGATGATTTTGCAACAAGGCCTCTTTCTGCTCCTCTGTTGGTTCTTTCTGCACATGTCTTGCTTCTTACTGCACTTTTCTTCGTCTTTGTGGACTTCTGTCGCTTCTTTCTGCATTTCTTTTGCTTCTTTCTGTGCGTTTTTTTCTTCTTTCTTCACATGTCCTACCTCTGTAGGCATAGTTAGAAACTAGCATTTAAAAACCTTTGAAATTCACTTAAAAACCATAGGTTTCAGGCACGTTATAATTAGAAATTAGCATTTAAAAAACCTTTGAAATTCACTGAAAAAACCATAGGTTTCAGGCACGTTATAGTTAGAAATTAGCATTTAAAAAACCTTAGAAATTCACTGAAAAAACCATAGGTTTTAGGGAAAGTTATAGTTAGTTGGACATTGCACTCGTACAAAACCCGTGAAATTCCCCGTTATAGTTAGTTCAGCTAACTATAACTCGCGCCCCGCAATGCACTGCTGATGACGTCACATATTACATCACTCATGACATGGTCAGTGACATCACTGATGACATCTCAAATGACATCACTGATGACATCACTGATGACATCATCCATGTGATAATTTGATGCATCTTCTCACACCCTAATATAACTTTTCATACACCCACTCTAAATTACAGACTGCCATTCTCAAAACCATAGACACTCCAATACCAATAACTACATACCCACTCACTGATTCTTAGGCCTACACACACACATCCACTCACTCACCCGTACAGTCACTCATACTTATGGTCACTCAGTACAGGACTATCATATGCACTCATACACTTATATAGAAACTTACACACTGCCACTCATCCATAGAGGTACTCACACACCTAGTCAATCATGCAAATAATTAATCACACAGCCATTTACTCACCGATACAGTTATACACACACCAGCTCACTTACTCATACAAATACTACCACATTCTTACACTCTTATACAATCACTGATACAAGCACACACTCATCCATACAATCACTCTCACAATCACACACTCTCACTTATAGCCATTTGTATACTCCAACACACATATATACTGCCTTTCACATATGTAGTTACTCACACATGTACCACTGAGATATACATTCACTCACTAACACACCCATACACACACTCACCCACCCATACAGTCCATCACAGATGCACTCTTGAAACCATGCACCCAGTGACTCACCCACTCACACATCTATGCACAGAGTCACACACACCCCACCCACACAAACACTCAGGCACCCATACAGATACTCAGACAACCAATCAATAACCCATATAGACACTCATGTAGCTATTCACAAACCCATGCAGCCGCTTAAACACCAACAGACAGACGGATACAGACATTCACACAGTTTAGTCACTAACCCATGCAATGAGTAAGATACGTTTAATCACTCACTTATAGAGTCAGTCACGCACCTCCTAAATCATCCATTCAGACACTTATATACCTACTCATTCTTCAATGCGCCTTTCCCTATATATATTAAACATATTTAAACTTTACAGAAACACACAGTCACTGGATGATGTCATCAGTGATGTCATTTGAGATGTCATCAGTGATGTCATCAGTTATGTCACTGACCATGTCATGAGTGATGTAATATGTGACGTCATCAGCAGTGCATTGCGGGCGCGAGTTATAGTTAGCTGAACTAACTATAACGGGGGAATTTCACGGGTTTTGTACGAGTGCAATGTCCAACTAACTATAACTTTCCCTAAAACCTATGGTTTTTTCAGTGAATATATATATATATAGATAGATAGATAGATAGATAGATAGAATATATATTTATATATTTTAACCAATAATGAATACAACTAAATGTGAAGTAATAAAATAAATATTAACATCACAAGAACTAATCATATTAAATGTGTATTAAATACATAACTATTTAAATATATAAATAATACTTTGTAAACACTAATTAAAAAAATATTTTGTAAACACTTATTTAAAAAAATCCCACCATTGCTAATATTTTTCTTTTTTATATAGTAAATCTTGTCAAAAAACTATGAATTTAATTAATTTACATTTTTAAAAATGTTTTAATAAAATTGTGTTGGCTTCAGAGTTCTTAATCAAAGATGAGAGTGACTGCTGTATTGGAATCATGGTACTATTTATTCATACCTTTGACTAATGAGTGCAAGGCCAGTAGGGGTTGGATAAAAAAAAAACAATTGTGGCTGAAAGTTCCAATTTTTAAGTTTCAGTCCTTGTGCGGACCGGGTCTCTGGGAAGGGTATTTTTCTCTAGATCATGAAGCTTTTCTTTTTGTCTTTCACCTTTTAGGTCAGAAAAATGATAGGCCTCAGCTAAGTGATGTGACAATTAAATTCTTTTTTGTTTTCCTATTTCTTCTTTTGTTTCCCCTGGGGCACTGGCTCTCTTATTTTCTTAGTTAAGTTTTGTTGCTAGTCGTCATTAGCGAATTGAGTACTGAGTAGGAGTAGAACTCATAACGGGAAACAGTAAGGGACCAAAAAGTGCAAAAAGGAAAATTAGACATATATTTATTCGTTATTTTGTGGCCCCCTTTTGGTTAGCGTTCCCACACACTCTCCTCTGGCCGGACTTTCAGTGAAGGTAACCACAAAAATAATACAATTCTATCTCCGTTTCCAAGTATAGGCTTCTCTTTTATAAGCCAAGGGAATATACAATTATAGCTGTTTTCTTTATTCGAAGTATTCCCCCTGCCCATTTCTGGCCATGGGATTTCAGTCTTAGACATTCTCCACTCAGTATGCCGTGCTAGACCTCTTAACCAACTGCAGATCAGGTCACCCACCAGGAAAAGTCAAGTTTTCCTCCAGGTCCATGGTAGAAGCTTGGCGCCTTCCCAGTTCAATCCTAATATGGGAGATGTGTCGTCTGATAGCGAGACCTCCCTCTGGCATCTTCTTCGGCATTCTACTCTGGCCTCGAGTCCAGCCCTCGATGGCTTCCTGTTCCAGGCGGACATCCTGGGAGAGAGAGAGACAAGTCTTTCTTTGATCTCTATTCTTTCCTTCTCATGTGTTTTCTGTTGTCCTTCCGTGCTGTTGATTTTTCTCTTTTTCTTTTGAGCAGGTCAGGTGAAGTCGGAAGGGAGATGATGTGTGAAGCCTTCTGTTAAGTCCTCCGTCTCCTCACAGAGTGTAAAAGTTTAATTAATTTTTTTACGTTTATTATAAACTTTTAAAATAATTAATTAACAATTATAGATAATTTTTTAAACAGACACTATATATAACTATATAATTTAAATATTGAAATTGTTAAATTAATTTAACATTAGTTCCTTTGGGGTGTTATTTAAGTTCCTTTCCTCCCCTGTTTTCTATGGGAGTGTGCCGCAGTTCCTGCAAGTGGCCATGTGCGGTGCTTGGCTTGCTCCAAGGCTGGACTGGGGGACATTTAGATCTGTTTTGACACTTCTATGGTTGTATTACCTTTAGAAGTATAGTTTGTGAAGAGCAATGGTCTAACTTATTTGTGGCTGTGGCTCTGTATTAGTATGTCTCTCTTTAAACCCCTCCTTAAATTTCCCTAAACCCTAGTAGTAAGTATTCATCATTTTCTCACTACTCCCACTTGTCCATCCCACAATTACTACTAAAACATATACCTAAATATGAAATGTCCATCACGGTGGCGAGGATCTATGCACAGGCAGGATAGGTGAGGGGGAAGCGGGGGTCTTGGGTTGTAGGTTTGTGAATAGTAGTTGGTAGTACATGAGTAGTACTAATGTAGTACTACTTAACTTACTATAAAATGCAGTTTGTGAATAGACCCCCCATAACATATGTCACATGGAGATTGTAGAGCCCATAAGACGATAAATGTCAGAAATTTGAGTGTGTATGAATGTGATAGTGGAGAGAATAGAAGCAGCTCAGAAATAGGGGTTTAATAGATCAGTCTCCCAGCAAAGTCAAGGAGGTAAAGTAATGTATAGGAAGAATCTTTGGCAAAGCCTGTAGGTCCTGTTCTTGACACCTATTGGCTTTTCCAAAACCTTTTTTTCAAATGTGTGATGCATCTTAAAAAATGAAAAACCATTCCAAGATGGTTGCACATATGCATGCACATCTGTTTTAAGGAAAACCATGCTTGCAACCAGAGAGGCTACCAGTATGGAATGGATTAAAAATAATTTAAAGATGGCTGTCCACCAAGACAGCCGTCAGTGATTTTGTGAGGGGAAACGATGGCAAGCGGGCAATTGGGACAGTTCATTTTAAAGGGAGCGGTTATCACATTAGCAGCGAAGTATACAACTCATGAAATCAAAACAGGGTGACACCAAAAGGCCCCTTGTGTGGGACAAACACAAGAAATGGGAAGAAAGATATGTAATCAAAAGGATGTCATCTAATGAGGAGTAAAAGGTTGTCAAAAAAGAGCCCACTCTAAGTTTGTTTTGGATACAGTAGTTCTGTGTGCTACCAGACAACTGAAGTTGTCTGTAGGAGAGCACTAACAATGTATGGCTTTCTCTTAAGACCAACATCAGCAGGATATTGTAGGGGAATCTAGAGACTAAGCAGAGTTTGTGGTGTGAGGAGTTAGCCCCAAGGGTAGCCAGGCTTGTGAAGCCACTTTGTACAGAGTGATCACCGTTTCTGACAATGCCTGCTATCTCTGAACTAATACAATATGGTGTTAAAACAATAGTGGGTGCAGGTACCAATTACAAGTAAGTCCGGCCTCAGAGCCAAGCATAAACAATATTTACAATTGGTTACCGAATTTGAGTCTGTGCCAATCGGCATATATGCCAGTCTTCGCCTTCTCCAACTCTCTTTGCTCCTTCCTTGTCCCTCTGTCCTAGGAGATGATCAACAACCTTTTATTGTTTTGCATTTTTAGATGAGGAATGTTAACATGCTTTGTGATAAAAACAATTTTTGCAATTTCTTTTGCTTTATCTTTAAGTAGATTACATCTATCATTCCTCTTCTAGACTTTATCTTGTCACTTCTCAGCCCTTTTGTACAGTTTTGGCATGGTATGTATTAATGCGCATCCATTTTGCATACATACACCTACAAAGGAGTTTCCCTTGAATAGAAAGATACACTTTGACACAGAGATGTCAAAACATGTACATCTGCCCACATTGGGTACTCTACAGACATTTCAACCATCCAGGAAGTTCTCCAGGGAGGGAAATAGCAAAGTTCAAAGCTGGTTCTGCTACTACCAGGTAAGGTTGTGCTGCACTACTCCTCCTTTTAACAAAAAGTAAGTCAGGAGCTTTATAAAAAAGTGCTTCTGTCTTTAGCAAGAGTTAGTTTCCAAACATTTGAATAGTGACTGCATCTTAAGAGTTCATTTATAGTGTGAGTAAAGTAATACATTGAAGTTAAACAGTCTTTGCAACCGTTTCTGCACTTTCAGTCTACTTGGACACACATGGAGCTTGGCTGCATGTGTTTTTTTTGCATTGGCTTTTAGTACCATCTGTATGCTGGTGGGAAAGCTGTTTGCAAAACAGGCACATCTACTCATAGCAGAGTTGTATCTCCTGATGTAGGGCCTCTTTACAAGGTCTCCAGATATTTTGCTCATTTAACTCCAGGTCCAGAGCTATCCAGGGTGCAGACAATATGGAAGAGGAATGAGGAATTTAAAGAGAAACTGTTAATTTCATGTCCATGTCCGATTCCCCTACATTTCTTCTCTTTTCTCTGGATTTTCCCAGAGATGTGGCTACTTTCAGCAGCTAGAGTTCCCCAGTGAACTCACCAGTTTTGCAGATTTACTGTTGATCTTGTAATTCCAATGGGGATGATAACCATACAGGATTCAGCCGGGTGGCTCACAATTTTTAAAGCCTAAAATGGCTTTATTTTGGTTGTCTCCAGCCAAAACTGCCCTGTTTCAATGGGGAAATTAAATGTTCACAATGTATTTTCATTATCTCCCTCTTTCCCATTTCGCAATGTTGTCTTATATGATGTTAACTGATGTTACCGGCACCATCAGAATTAAAAGGGACCTTATAGTCGAGGGTTTAGTGTGAAAAGCTAAATTATGCTCTTAGTGTTTTGAATGTGTATTAAATTGAACGGGGTCTTTGTACAGTGACACCATTAAGTGATCTGCCTTTAGACACAATGAAACATAGACCACTTGATTAGGCTCTGTGCTGCCCTAATTGATTGAGAGAATGAGATTTTCGGGATTGCGTCAAACGATATGTCCATTTTTGGTTTTAAATAGGGACTCGGGGGGGGGGTGAATTGGGGAAGTAAATGTATATTTTTGGTGGGTCTGCTTGGCCTTACTCCTTTGCAAAGTACAATGACACAACATGGACATTTCAGAGTTCCCATTTTTTTTTTAAAGCCAAATAGACATATTACACTATCTCACAGGAGAATACTTAGTATACTGCATCCACTACAAATGAGCAATTGGAATCATGTTAAAGAACAGTTTTCAAGGGGTTATGGCCCATTATAGTTTATTAGGATTAGACGCACTGGATGCGCTAGTTGCCCAGGGCATCATCTCACATAGTTGCGATCTACACAGCAAATCCGACATTGCGTATAATCCCTCCCCAAAAGAATGATCCCGTTTCATATACATTTTAAAGGAGAGCCACGCTTTGTCGGATTTATCAACCTGACCATGCAGAATGGCTGACAGCTTTTCCATAGCATAAATATTCCAGACCTTCCTCCACCATACTTGCACAGGAGGAGTAATCTGTAGCCTCCAAACCTGAGGAAGTGAAAGCCTGGCTGCCAGCAAAAGGTGTGCTATCAGTTTACAAGCGGGTGTTGTTAGGGGATAAATACAGCTGTCTGCCAGAGACTCCAACAGCGCAATCAGAGACTGCATGCACAGTAGGATGCCTGTTATGTGTTGTATGGGTGCTAAAATGTTAAACCAATATTCTTTAACCTGGGAACAGGTCCATCACCAGGGCCGGACTGGCCATAGCGGGCACCGGGCGTTTTCCCGGTGGGCTGGAAGGGTGGAGGCAGGTTTGGTTACTGGGGGCCGGTTTTGCAGCAGTGCTGCAATATAGGCCCCCTTTAACAAAAGCGCAGCAGTGTTTCCCATAAGCCTCGCCTCCCCCCCACGGGGCCGGTCCTGACTTAATTGCCAGGGCTGGTTTGCGTTCCCAGTCCGGCCCTGTCCACCACATATAAAAAAATTAAGGATGCCCTCTCACCACAATTTCTGCAACATAGTTCCGAACTTCCAAACATTTTATGTAATCTTGTTAGGGACAGATACCATCGGGTTAGGAGTTTGTATCCCCTTTCTTTCTGCTGCATGCAAAAAGATGAATAACCAGTTCTATCCTTTAAGAGAGACCTTCACCCCAATCCACATATGTACTCATGCGCATTGTTTGAATTTGTCCCTGAGAAACTGGGCCTGTCTGGCATGGTAATCTCTGCTTGTCAGAGAAAACTGCGTGCAGTCCCCCTTTCCTCTGCTTCCCCCACTGAGGACAATCATCAGATCTTCCTGCTCAGAAAGGAAATGTGAAGGTGGGGATCCATTGAAATCTGCCAGCAAAAATGTTTGAGGTAGTGAGTTCACCCCTTTTTGAAACATCAAGAGGGAAGCAAATCCTGCCTGATAAAGAAACAAGATATCACCTCTTCAGATATCAAATAACTCTGTTGAAACCTTTTGAATAGCAACTGAGATAATTGTATGTTTATCCAACTGTGACACCACTTTAGTCTGCTTTATTAGACTTGAACTTATTTGAGACATAGCAAGGACATAATATATTTTTGGGAAGAATTCAGCAATGTGTCCCTTACTGGTACCTTTTGATATGAACATTGTGTCTTGTTTTCCATGTAACTGCAGTACACCTCCAGAGACTTCAGAGATAAAAATCTTAATACCATATTAGAAGTGTTCTAAAACAATCCACTGAACAGGAACCTGAACCCAAACCGATCCATGAACCATGGAACAGGATATTAAACCAAAAGAGATTTATTTGAATGTCTTCTGAACAGTTATGGCAACAAATTTCTGATAGGAGTTGGTATTTAGACAGCTGGTTAGGTCTGCTATTTCTTTACCACATTTATACCAAGATTTAGTTATGTTTTGACAAAAAAGGCAAAGGTATTACCTCACCACAGAAATTATGATTGCAAAATTGACTTAGAACCAGGTGCACAAATTCCTTATACATGATTGTCTACACTCAAGGAATCAGAAACTGAATATTTCAGGCAGTTTCTAGATGAACGTGACTCTGGCTTCTTTTTTGTTAAATACCCAAGAAAGGGGAAGAGTTGAGGACTAGCATAAATTAGAAACTCTTAATGGAATAGAATTAGAGTGACAAATCAATACACTTTGCCTTTCATATCTGGTTTATTGGACAAGATCAGAAATGCTAAAATATTAATTAAGTTGGATTTAAAACCCCTGCCGTGGCGCAAATGGCAGTTGAATCTGAGTGAGTGGTCGGTTGCAGAGGAATGTAGGCTGCAACGAGTGCATATGGACGAGAACGCGGAGAGATTTGGAATTCTGGGGAGAGATGGTAGAATGTTTGAGTACAGTGGCTGAAGAGATTGATGGTTCCACCTGGGACTTCTCATGTGGTATCCCGGCTTCACCTTAGACATGGATAAGTGCATATGGTAAATGGCACTCACTGTAGAGAACACTGTGCCAGTGAATATGCTTGGTGGGGTGCCGTGGACTTGTGCTGGACACCCAACAATTTGTACTACAGTGCCGAGTATTGTTAATGGGGTGGGATGCTCCCCTCTTGGTGGGGCTTTGTGAGACATCTCATGTACAATGTGATTCTGGCCAGCTCCTTGTGCTTAACTCTGCTGCAATGTTCTGTTGTATTGATAATTTATGTCTTAAGTATGGAAAATTCTAATAAAGATATCTTTATTAGAATATTCCATACTTAAGACACTAATACTCCACCCATGGAACACCTCCCTGACGCAAAGTAACACAAGGCAGTGCTAAGCACTGTGTTACGTTACTTTTTTAAAAATAAGCCACTGAAAGCCACATAAATCAGGCTTTGCTTGGCTTGGTAAATCTGGAAATACCTTTTGTGTCGGAGCTGCATTAAAAAAGTGATGCAACCCAGGTGCGAATTATTAGTAAATCTGGGCCCAATTTTTTAGGGTAGATCACTACATCTGAGGGCATCAAGACAAATGTACAAAAAGTTGCAGCGATAGTGGAATGGTCCACGGCTACACCAGTTAAGACGATTCAGATATTTGTGGGCTTCGTCAATATTAATAGGTTGTTTATTCGTCAGTTTTATTAAATTGTAAGGCCCACCACTAAGTCACTACAGAAAAAAAGTGGCTTTTGTTCGGTCAACTGAAACCAATCAGGCATTTTGGTTTTTGAAAGAATGCTTTTCTTGTGCTTCAATTTCGCAACACCCTAATGTAGCATGTTCCTTCATTGATGAGACAGATGCTTCTTAACATGTGATGGGCATGTGTGGCGTTTTAATTCAGAAAAAACAAATATTTCTAAGACATACACCAGCAGAGCTAAATTATAGCATTACAGACAAAGACATTTTAGTCATTAAGAGATATTTAGAAGATTGGAGGAACTACTTTCTATGTGCCAAACGTACTATAGGAGTATATACTGATCATCAAATTAAGCCGTTTTTGAAATCTTGAGCACTTATCCCAAGGCAACTCAGATGGACTGTATATTTCCTTTAGCTCAATCTTTGTAACCTCATTTCCCTCTGTGCAAGAACAGTCAACTGAGTTAATTGATATCCAGAAGTCTGCACTAGAGCCCCTGAAAAAAGCAAAAGATGCTTGTACGCTTTATGCTGACCATGAAAGAATTCCTGCACCTCAGTATGTTGTAGAGGAGAGTGTGGCTGCTTATAAGGAATTTGCATTTGAACACAACCTTCTAAATTGCAGCCTAAATTTGTGAAGCTATTTGTGATAAAACAGATAGTGAATCCATTGACTGTAAGATTGAAATTGCCTCAGACAATAAAAATCAGCCCAGTGTTCCATGCATTCTTGCTGAATCCTTGTCTTGCAAAATCGATATCATGTTTCACGTTCAATGCGAATTCTGCTGAATTCAAGAATGAGTATGTTGGTGGAGTGGAGGGGTTTTGATCCTGAAGAGAACCAGCTTCCAATCTTCATGTACCATGATTGTTATCAGACTTTTATGTAAGACATCCTGACAAACCAGGAGCCCCAACACCGGGACGCGAGGCACTCGCAGGTATCAGTGGCTGGATGCGCCAATTAATTTTACGTCTTGTGGAGAGAAGCAGTACTTTGAAGTTATCCGCAATGCCTAATGCTGAATAACCAACTGGTAGCTTCTGCAACAAATCCCACCTAAGAGCCCAGTAAGAGTGCACTGGGGCCCACTACAACCCAAGACATGATAGAAGGCCTCCTGGGCCAAAACACAGGTAGGGTGCAGGGGGTAGTACATGAGTTTGAGTATTATCCTATCCCTTCCGCCATGATTGGCTATAATTGTATTAATCCCATTATTCCCGTATGCTTTTCCATACACGCTACACCCCATCTGCCCCCCATTAACAGACAGACTCACACTAATGGAGGGCCATAGTTATCCAGGTCCATCATCAGTGTAACCATCAGAATTACTCAGTTACAGTTTAACAGCACGGGATGGTTAACAAAAAACAATCAGCAGTACATAATGTACAACATGTTTCGGCAACTATTTCACCATCAGACATCTGAGTCACAATTGGACATTCAATATCATGCAATACAATTCCTCCTCATCTGACCTCAGGGGTTCAGAGTCAGATGTCAATTCAGCGTTCAGAAATGGTGAGTGTACCTGTTCCCATTAATCAGACAGTTCCAGAGCCTTCTGCTGTGCAGTTGCAATCTGTTCCATGGTCGACATGAAATATCTCAGTTACCTGTCTTTTTCCCTCCTGTTGGGTCTTTGGGGTCTCTGTGGGAATGATTCTGGGAGCTACACACCATGGTTCGAAGCTCTCCGCACTGTCCGATCCCAAGCCTCTCCAGGCTCAGTGAAGAAGAGTGATTCATCTGCTACGATCTTCAGGTGTGCAGGAAAAAGTTGCATGTATTGTAAGTTGAGCTACCACAGCCGGCATTTAAGTTCCATGAAAGAGTGCCTCTTGCCCTGCACTGCGCAATATGATCAGGGAAGATGGATATTTGTTGACTGTTAACATATAGCCCTGTCCTCGTCCTAGCTGCCTGCAGGATTATGCCCCTGTCTCGATAAATTAAGGAGCCGGACCAAACCGGATGTGAGCGAGCACCTGGGATAGGCATAGCCGCAGGCACCCCATGGACCCTTTCATTGACAAAATGAGAAGATAAGCCCTTCACTTTGATTTCCTCAGTTGTCCATGCCTCCAGAAATGAAACCATGCTGCATCCCTCCCCACGCTGTGGGAGGCTCATGATTCAAATAGTATTGTATTGGGACCTCCCTTCTGCCTCCTTCACCCTGGACTCAACACACAGACCTTTTTTTGCATGTTGGACTTCTGTTAGCGAATGTCTTTAATTACATTACAGGCTGCACTTCATCCAGAAGTTTGCCGTGGGTCTTTTTTTGCTGCTCTGAGCAAGTTAGGTCAGTGACTATCGTGCCTTTTTTGTTTTCTAGCAGTACTCTGGACTCTGATACTGCATGTATATTGTCTGGTTTGTTTTGATCTGTTGCAGCTTCAGGGGAGGGAGGGGTACCTACCTGTGTGTTGATCTTACTCAGCGGGGCTCTGTGCATGCCTGTTGCTGTTGCCTTCAAAGCACTTTGAGAAGAGCTCCGGTGAATTAGCCCTCCCAGCCTCCAAGAAGCTCACAGCTCAGGGTCACCTGTCAAACAGCTGCCTATGTGGACACCACCCAGGCCAGTAGGGGAGCTGCACCCAACAGTCTCTGGGGCAATCTCCAGAGTAAGTAGCTCATGGTCCAGGAGAGACAGCATCGCACATCCTGCAAGCCCAGAACATGAGAGTGTGAAGAGGAGACAGGGGGAGGCCAGCTGTTTAATGACAGACCGAGGGTAGGCGTGTCTCACACAATGCCCAACAAACCCATAGAATAAGGCTCAGCTATGAGCACTGTCATGTCTTTTCTTGTTCATGGCCTCAGTGGTGCAGTGCAGCTGCTGAAGATCATGGCACCATCCAGTACTGATCAGGGCCTGTCGCCTCAGAGGGCTCGGCTGCAGATGGGTATGTGAACACAAGCCTCCTTCTAAGCCTTAAATAGTCACAAATCATCTTGTGTTGTAGAACTGGTCAAATTTGAAGTTCAGTAATGCCTATGGTCTCTGGGGGCAGTACACCGTACACGCAGGTGCAGGGCAGTCCATGCACAGTGGCAGTTCCAGGTCCCAATCACACATCAGCGATACCCCAAGGATCGAGTCCAAAACACTGAAGGATTTTACAACCACATTTTCTTAAACATAATGTAAACTCTTCAAATGATGCATAGAGTTTTTTTTGCATCTTCCTCAGAACGATTATGTCAGCTATAATATTTGTAGATGTTTTAAAATGTTTTCAACTTGTATTCATTTTACCTCTTCTCTTTTTATGTTATGATTTTGATACATATTGCTGCCTGATGATTCGTTGATCTCTGTCAAGGTAAAAAAAATAATAAAGAAGTGAACTGAACCTATTGGTTTTGCCAATGCTTGTTATCTTTGTGCCTGCTTGAAGTGACTTGAATCCTTGAAACTGGAGGAACACAGTTCAAGTGAAGATGAGTGCATTCTAAGAGGAAGAAAGGAGTAGTACAGGAGGCCAATGGGAGTTTTTTGGTGATAAAAGAAGTTTTTTTTATCAGAGTCTTGGCTTAGAGCAGTGTGGGGCAAGGTTGCCCTTGTGGATGTGAGTAAGAGAAAGGAGGCTGAGAGGTGAAAAAGGCAAAGAGCGGCCTGGGACTATTTACACACGTTCCCAGGTTTCTGGCTGAGAGAAAGGGGTACGTAAGTTCAGGAGGGAAGGAGATGACAGTAGACATTGCCAGGTTCTTATGGATGAAAGCAAGGAGATAATGTATTTTGGTGGTGTTTGATATTAGCAACCCAGAGCTCTTAGCAGGCAAATGCATTTGAGACCGTCGTGAAATATCCTACTGTGAGAAGAGCTCAAGAATATAAGAAAATGATGATTTCGGTGTCAGTGAAAAGGCAGAAGCCAAGACTGAATGAGAAAACTATGTCTCCAAGAGAGATTGTGCACAGCAAAAAAAGAAAGGTCCAAGCATAATCCTTTGGAGGCCATCCATGAATAGGGGTGGATTTGGAGATACTCCTGAATGTGACATAAAATGGATCAGAGAGGTAGAAGAGGAACCTGGTGATAGCCATTGCAGTGATGACCAGAGTAGATGTGATAGATAGAAAAGGGTTGTAAGTGACTGTCCAAGATGGTAGACTGTTCTGTGAAGCTATAGAATGACAGCTGGCTATGATCAGTAATGGGGAACCATTTAACTACTTGGCTAGAAGATGCCTCAGTAGAGTGCAATTTGGAACGGTCGAGTTGTAGTTGATTTTGATTGAAGACCACACCACCTAAAACCTTTTGTAGAAAAGGGGAGAATTGAGGCGACGCAAGAGGAGAAGAGGAGGCCATTATCGTCAAGGGTACAGCATCAACTAGCATAGTTCACAGCCTGCAGCACTATACAGCCAGTTGTTAAATTGCAAAAGAGTAAATGTAGGGATCCAAAGTTTTGCTTAGAAACCCGCTGCTGGCTTTACAGAATATAAAGTGTGCCAAATACCAAAGCTTTCTAGTCTTGATTCCACTGTGTGCTTCTTTCACTCCATGCCCCTTTTTCTTACTCTTGCAGATTCTTTTTCATCCCTGTCATCTCCCTTTCTCACAGTTTTGTCTGTCTTTCTCTTCCTCCTTCTGTCCCCCTTTAGTATTTTTCCCTCTCTTGCTCTGCGTCAAACTTGTATGAGAAAAAATAAGGGGCAGTCCCCAAAATAAGTGCTGGTGGGCCCCACCTACAAACACCAACTCAAACTAAGCACTGTATACGGCCAAATAAATTAACATCATAGTAAAACATGATGAGAAAAACTATTTCAATTTGAGGGTAATGGAATGGTTATCGTGTTTGACTAGGAGTGCTCTTCAGACCTTTTTGGAAATGTTAGTTTTCCACCAGCTGCGGCTCCTCCGCTAAGGCAGAGGAGCATCGACCCACTGCTCTTAGAGCAGTGAAAAAGGGAAAAATAAAATGATAACAAAGTTATCATTTTATTTTTCGTTACTGCAGGGATGTGTTAGGGCAGGGCTTGTGGCTCAGGGAGGATAAGTGGTTTGTGCACACTTAAGTGATAATGATAATGATAATAAATGTTTATTGTTTAGTTAGTTAAAACCTTAACAATTTATCGCATGAGTAAAAGTAAGCAATAAAATGTCTTCATTTTTAAAAACTTAAGAGCTTAAGTGAGCATGACTGCTTGGCAGGCCGTCTTGACCCGGCCAAACAGTCATGCGCACTTTGCATATTCCCCACCAGGCTGTAATGCACAGTCTGGTGGGGAATATGCACAGGCTCCCTGTCCCCATCTGAGCACCGATCCATGGCGCTCAGACCAATCAGGGGAGCCTGTGTTCCCCGGGTGCTTCCTGCAGCTTCTTCCGGACTGGAGTCAGGAAGAGAAGAGAAGCAGAGACGGAGGAGAGGCGTTGGAAAAGGAAAGTGGGCTTTTAAAAAATATTTTTCAACTCCCCATTCCTGCCCCGCCAGCCCCATTCCCTACCAGCCGCCACTGTTTTCCACATGTCTTCCTACTTCTGTACACTTACTCTTGCATTCAAACATTTTAAATGTGTCCTTTTTTTCTCCACAAGGGATGGACTTTTCCTTCATAAAAAATGTCGACCCAACACCTTCCAAAGCCATGGAGGTGTTTACATTTTTTATACAAAGAATGTGCATTGTTACTTAAGACTTTGTGCCTTGAAGTCTGCAGATTGTGTTAAAAAGGCAATTGGGAATGCTTGCAAAAACAAAGACATTTCCTACATTCCAAAAAGCCACACATTATCACTAACCTGGTAAAACACAAGTTCCCAACCCTATACGCACAACAGCAAAATCATGCATACTCTCTGATTTTCCATTGCTCTAAGTGTGTGTTAGAAACAGAAAAACTCTCAAATCCTATTTCAGGGCTTGAGATTTTTGACTTAAACCAAAAACGTTTTGTGTAGAGATTAAGTGCATCTATGAATGCAAAATGTTCTTTTTGGACAAAATTTTGGAATAATTCAGATTTGTATTGAAAAATGTTAAGAAGAGCTATAAACACTATTGATTGAGATTGTGCTTAAAACTACTAGAAATTCAGAAACAAGGGCCAGATGTACAAACAATGGGCCTAAAAATACTGGTTGCAAATTGTAACCAGTATATTTGTGACCAGTAAAGAATTTTAAGAACCGACCTAAGTACTAAAAGGTCAGTTCTTACAATCTTGAATTGTAGTAGGTTGCAATTTGACTTACATCATCAATACTCATGAGATAGATTGCAAATTGCACCTCACTACGAATGGTAACCATCAGAGGCATAATGGCCTGCTGGGGTCACTTTTGATCACTTTTTAAATATATAAATATATATGATCACTTTTTAAAAGATATTATCTACTGGCGGTCGCCAGTAGATAGTTATAGTTAGGACCTATTTTCCATAGGAAATCCGCAACATTCTATTTGAAATAACTTTGGCGCCGGTTGACGAATCTTCGCGAAATTTTCAAAACTTGTGGGGCGCTCCGGTCCGCTCCTATCCTGAAAGTCTCGGGGTGATTCGTCAAGTGGGGGCCGAGAAAAAAGGGGGTCCCAAAACGTGTTTTCCCCATGCAATTTTCCATAGGAACCTTTAGTCGCAGCTACAGCCCGAACTGCTGAACGGAATTACACCAAATTTGGCAAAAAGGTAGCCCTTGGTTCAGTGTCGTGCCTTTTGGTTAAATGGTGTAAATCCGTTCAGTAGTTCCTGAGAAAATCAAAAGTAAAACCACATATATATCTATGGCCGTGGAGGGTCCGCGCACCCTGAGCGCACCCTCCCGATCACGAGCTGCATGCTAATTGGCTGTCAACTGGCTGTCAACACTCCAAATCAGGAAGTGTTGGCAGTCATTTTGTGCCTCGGTAGAACCGAGGCACAGAAACAAGTGCGCAAACGCACAAAGGGGGCAGGGTAGAAACACCCTGACCCCCTAGGCCTGCTCAGGGGGTCCCACAAGGACCCCCAGGGCCAAAAAAAGCATTTTTTTTTTTAATCGGCGGGATGCGTTTAGGGTGCGCGGATCCCGCCGTGAAAAAAAAAAAAAAACGAAGCGCGGACTCCCGCGCTTCGTTGTTATTTGGCCCCCGGGTGGGCCAAGTCCCGGGGGCATGTGGGGGTTTGTAAAATTTATGTATGGGGCCCCCCCAAGCCCCGGGCACCGCCACCCCCCGGGGCTTCAACTAAATAAGGGTGGCGGGGGCACACGGCCCCCTGAAGCCCCGTGGACCGCCACCCCCCGAAGCTTCTTTTTTTAAATAAATAAATGACCTGTGTGGGGGGGCTCCAGCCCCCCCACATGCCCCGGAGACCGCCACCTCCCCGGGGCACTAACAAAAGAAATGTGGGGGTCTGTTTCGGCCCCCGAAGCCCCAGGGACCACCACCTCCCAGGGGCTTTACTAATGAAGGGAGGGGGCCGCGTGGCCCCCTCCTGGAGCCCTCCATGGCCCTGGGGACCGCCACCCCCAGGGCCAGCTCCTGCAGTGTCCCGGGGTGCCTACCCCGGGACACTGCTGTTTGCAATGGCAGGCGGGAGCCTCGCGGCTCCCGCCCTGTCATTGCAAACTTGCTTTGCTTCCTTGAAGCGAGAGCAGGAAACCTGCTCTCGCTTCAATGAAGCAAAGCAGATTGCTTTTCCATAAGGGGAGCTGCATGTCAGCAGCTCCCCTATGGAAAAGCAATGCCGGCTCCCGCAGGATGCGGGGAGCCGGCGGGACCGTGCGGGGATTGGGGACCCCCACGGTCCCCAACGAGTGGCCAGGCCCCGGGGGATGGGGTCCCCGGGGCCATTAGTGGCCCGGGAGGGGGGCCACGCAGCCCCCCTCCCCAAAAATGAATATATATATTTTTTTTTAAATGGACAGAAAGGCCGGCCCCGGGGGATGGGGTCCCCGGGGCCTTAAATGGCCTGAGGAGGGGAGCCACGCAGCCCCCCTCCAAATAAATTTAAAAAAAAAAACAGTGGGCATGCCCCAGGGGATGGGGTCCCCGGGGCCAATAGGGGCCCAGGGAAGGGGGGCCACGCGGCCCCCTTCCCGTTTAAAAAAAATAAAAATTAAAGAAAATGCTCAGGCACCAGGGGATGGGTCCCCGGGGCCAAAAGTGGCCGAGGGAAGGGGGGCCACGCAGCCCCCTTCCCATAAAAAAATGAAAAATTAAAAAAAAAAAAGACCGGCATCGTGCCGGAGGCCCCGCCCCCTCCCTGCAGCACTCTGCAAATGCACCCCCTGGCGCGTTGTAAGATGGGGAAGTAATTCCCCTTGAATACAGGGGGTCCCTGGGGGCTAACTAGCCCACCAGGAACCTCCAGTATGCACCAGGCAGCTGCGTTGCAGAGAGGTGTTCAGAGGCCACGCCCCTTTTTACACCTCTTTGCAACGCAGCTCTGCGGGGCTTACTGGAGGTACCTGGTGGGCTAGTCGGACCACAGGGACCCTCATGATTCAAGGGGACTTAATCCCCCAACTTAAAACGCACCACGGGGCGTGTTTGCACAGTGGTGAAGGGAGGGAGCGGGGCCTGAGGTGATATGTGTGCAAACATGCCCTGTGGCGTGTTTGAAGTTGGGGAATTAATTCCTCTTCAATCCTGAGGGTCCCTGGGGGCCAACTAGCCCACCAGGTACGTCCAGTAAGCGCCACAGAGCTGCGTTGCAGAGAGGTGTAAAAAGGGGCGTGGCCTCTGAACACCTCTCTGCAACGCAGCTCCCTGGCGCATACTGGAGGTACATAGTGGGCTAGTTGGACCCCAGGGACCCTTAGGATTCAAGGGGACTTTATCCCCCAACTTAAAACGGCCAGAGGGCATGTTTGCACACATGTAACCTCAGCCCCCCCCTACACCAGTGTGCAAACGCGCCCCATGGCGCGTTTTAAGAGGTAGTTTTAATCCCCCTGCCCTATTATGTACTAGGGAGTTACAGAGGAGGTCATGCTAATCACAGGGGTACCCCAACGCATAGTGTTCCCTAGTGTATGTAGGTGTTTTAACTGTATTCTAAGTGTCTTTTACCATAGCACTGGCTCTAGGCCTAGTTAGTCAGAGTCAGTTACCACCAGCACACGTCTGGAAAAGGTGTGGGCACAGGATGATTTTGCAACTAGGCCTCTTTCTGCTCCTCTGTTGGGTCTTTCTGCACATGTCTTGCTTCTTCCTGGATTTTTCTTCGTCTTTGTGGACTTCTGTTTCTTTCGACATTTCTTTTGCTTCTTTCTGTGCGTTTTTTTCTTCTTTCTTCACATGTCCTACTTCTGTATGCATAGTTACAAACTAGCATTTGAAAAACCTTTGAAATTCACTGAAAAAACCATAGGTTTCAGGCACGTTATAGTTAGAAATTAGCATTTAAAAAACCTTAGAAATTCACTGAAAAAACCATAGGTTTTAGGGAAAGTTATAGTTAGTTGGACATTGCACTCGTACAAAACCCGTGAAATTCCACCGTTATAGTTAGTTCAGCTAACTATAACTCGCGCCCCCGCAATGCACTGCTGATGACGCCACATATTACATCATTCATGACATGGTCAGTGACATCACTGATGACATCACTGATGACATCTCAAATGACATCACTGATGACATCACTGATGACATCATCCACGTGAAAATCTGATGCACCTCCTCACACTCTAATATAACCTTTGATACACCCACTGTAAAATACAGACTTCCATTTTCGAAACCATCGACACACCAAAACCAGTTACTACATGCGCACTCACTGATTCCTAGGTCTACACACACATCCACTCATTCACCCATACAATCACTCATACATGCAGTCACTCATCAATACAACACTATCATATGCACTGATACACCTATACAGACACTCACACACCGCCACTCATCCATGGAGTTACTCACACACCTAGTCAGTCATGCAAATAATCAATCACACTCCCATTTACTCACCTATACAGATACTAACGCATACTTACTCTCTTATATAATCACTGATACAAGTACACACTCATTCATACAGCCACTCTCACAATCACTGACTCTCACGTATAGTCATTTATACTCCAACTCTCACATACAGCCTTTTCCCTATGTAGTTACTTGGACATGTACCACTGAGACAACCATTCACTCACCAACACACCCATACACACACTCACCCGCCCATACAGCTGTTTTCACATGCACTCTTGAACCCATACACCCAGTGAATCAACCGCTCACACATCTATGCACAGAGTCACACACCTCACACCCACCCACACACACACTCAGTCTCCCATAAAAATTCTCAAGCAACCAATCAATAACCGATATACACACTCATGTAGCTACTCACCAACCCATGCATTCAGTAAGACACATTTAATCACTCACTTATACAGTCAGTCACGCACCTACTAAATCATCCATCCAAACACTTATACACCCACTCATTCTTCAATACACCTTGGCATATATATAAAACATATTTAAACTTTACAGAAACACACAGTGACTGGATGATGTCATCAGTGATGTCATCAGTGATGTCACTGACCATGTCATGAATGATGTAATATGTGACGTCATCAGCAGTGCATTGCGGGGGCGCGAGTTATAGTTAGCTGAACTAACTATAACGGTGGAATTTCACGGGTTTTGTACGAGTGCAATGTCCAACTAACTATAACTTTCCCTAAAACCTATGGTTTTTTCAGTGAATATATATATATATATATTATCTACTGGCTTTCGCCAGTAGATAGTTATAGTTAGGACCTATTTTCCATAGGAAATCTGCAACATTCTATTTGAAATAACTTCGGCACCGGTTGACGAATCTTCGCGAAAGTTTCCAACTTGTTGGGGCGCTCCGGTCTGCTCCTATCCTGAAAGTCGCGGGGTGATTCGTCAAGCGGGGGCCGAGAAAAAAGGGGAGTCCCAAAACACGTTTTCCCCATTCATTTTTCCATAGGGACCTTTCATCGCGGCTACAGCCCGAACTGCTGAACGGAATTACACCAAATTTGGCAAAGAGGTAGCCCTTGGTTCAGTGTCATGCCTTTTGCTTAAATGGTGTAAATCCGTTCAGTAGTTCCTGAGAAAATCAAAAGTAAAGTCACATATATATCTATGGCCGAGTAAGGTCCGTGTACCCTCCCGATCACGAGCTGCATGCTAATTGGCTGTCAAGTGGCTGTCAACACTCCAAATCAGGAAGTGTTGGCAGCCATTTTGTCCCTCGGTAGAACCGAGGGACAGAAACAAGTGCGCAAGCGCAAAAGGGGGCAGGGTAGAAACACCCTCACCCTCTAGGTCTGCTCAGGGTCCCACAAGGACCCCTGGGCAGAAAAAAGCATTTTTTTTTTAAAAACTCGGTGGGATGCGCTTAGGGTGCGCGGATCCCGCTGTGATTAGAGGCACAGAAACACGTCGCCAAACGCGACAAGGGGGCAGGGTAGAAACACCCTGACCCCCTAGGTCTGCTCAGGGGGTCCCACAAGGACCCCCTGGGCAGAAAAAAGCATTTTTTTTTTTTAAATCGGCGGGATGCGCTTAGGGTGCGCGGATCCCGCCGATAAAAAAAAAAATTGAAGCGCGGTCTCCCGCGCTTCGATGCAATTTTGCCCCCGGGTGGCCCAAGTCCCAGGGGCATGCGGGGGTAGGTTTATGTTTTATGTGGGGGGCCTCTAAGGCCCCCCAAGCCCCGGGGACCGCCACCCCCCGGGGCTTTAAATAAAACATGGTGCGGGAGGGCTCTCCGCCCTCCCGCAGCCCTGGGAACCGCCACCCCCAGGGGCTTCTTTTTTTAAAATTAATCACCTGTGTGGGGGGCTCCAGCCCCCACACGCCCGGGACCACCACCTCCCGGGGCACTTAGAAAACAAATGTGGGGTCCGTTTCGGACCCCGAAGCCCCGGGACCACCACCTCTCCGGGCTGTGCAACTGAAGGGAGGGGGCCGCGCGGCCCCCTCCTGGAGCCTGTGGTGGCCCTGGGGACCGCCACCCCCCAGGGCCGGCTCCTGCAGTGTCCCGGGGTGCCTACCCTCGGGACACTGTAGTTTGCTATGACAGGACTGGAGCCTCGCGGCTCCCGTCCTGTCATAGCAAACTGCTTTGGATATTGGAGCGAGAGCAGGAAACCTGCTCTCGCTTCCAATATCCAAAGCACATTGCTTTTCCACCTGTGGAGCTGCATGTTAGCAGCTCCCCATGTGGAAAGCAATGCCGGCTCCCGCAGGACGCTGGGAGCCGGCATGGTTCGTGGGGGAGTTGGGGTCCCCCCACGGACCCCAAAGGATAGAGCCAGCCTCGGGGGATGGGGTCCCCGGGGCCTAAGGAGGCCTGAGGAGGGGGGCAATGCAGCCCCCCTCCATGAAAATAAAAAGGTGGCAATGACCCGGGGGATGGGGTCCCCGGGCCGAAATTGGCCACGGGAGGGGGGCCCACGCGGTCCCCTTCCCGTTCACATTTAAAAAAAAAAAAAAGGGGGTCAGGCCCTGGGGGATGGGGTCCCCAGGGCCCAAAATAATTAAAAGAAGGGGGCCACACAGCCCCCTTTGGAAAAAAAAAAAATCCGGCATCGCGCCGGAGGCCACGCCCCTCCTTGTCAGCACTCTGCAAACGCGCCCCTGGCGCGTTTGCAGAGGGGGAACGATCCCCTTGAATACTGGGGGTCCCTGGGGGCCAACTAGCCCACCAGGAACCTCCAGTATGCACCAGGGGGCTGCGTTGCAGAGAGGTGTTCTGAGGCCACGCCCCGTTTTGCACCTCTCTGCAACGCAGCTCTGTGGCGCTTAATGGAGGTAGCTGGTGGGCTAGTTGCACCCCAGGGATCCTCAGGATTCAACAGGAGTTAATCCCCCGACTTAAAACGCGCCACGGGGCGTGTTTGCACAGTGGTGAAGGGAGGGGGCGGGGCCTGAGGTGACATGTGTGCAAACAGGCCCCGTGGCGCGTTTTAAGATAGGGAATTAAATCCCTTCAATCCTGAGGGTCCCTGGAGCCAACTAGCCCACCAGGTACCTCCAGTAAGCGCCACAGAGCTGCGTTGCAGAGTGTTGTAAAAGGGGCGTGGCCTCTGAACACCTCTCTGCAACGCAGCTCTCTGGGGCATACTGGAGGTATCTGGTGGGCTAGTTGGCCCCTAGGGACCCTCGGGATTGAGGAGGAATTAATTCTCCAACTTAAAACGCGCCACAGGGCGTGTTTGCAGACATGTCACCTCAGGCCCCACACCCTTCCTTCACCATTGTGCAAATATTCCTCTAAAATCAGCCGAACTACGAATTCCGATTTACTCACCTGTTATCAGGAGAGACCTCAGTGCTGCATCTTTGAGCCCAGTACTGATCCTGAAAAGTAATTTTAACCGTACTTACCAGTAACTTGAATTTCCTTCCATAGGATATCATTGCCTGCTTTTTGCTGAAAAAGTTTTCAAGTGTCGATTTTTGAAACATACAAATATTCCTCTAAAATCAGCAGAACTACAAATTCCGATTTACTCACCTGTTATCAGGAGAGACCTCAGTGCTGCATCTTTGAGCCCAGTACTGATCCTGAAAAGTAATTCTAACCGTACTTACCAGTAACTTGAATTTCCTTCCATAGGCTAACATTGACTGGTTTCACTTGGAAATTCTTCTAAGTGTGGAGTTTTGGAACTTTATAATATTCCTCTAAAATCAGCCGAACTACGAATTCCGATTTACTCACCTGTTATCAGGAGAGAACCCAGTGCTGCATCTTTTAGCCCAGCACTGACCCTGAAAAGTAATTCTAACCGTATTTACCAGTAACTTGTATTTCCTTCCATAGGAATCCATTGTCTGGTTTTCAGCAGAAAAGTTTCAGTGTCGATTTTCACAAACTACAAATATTCCTTAAAAATCGCCTGTATGACTTAAACGCATTCTTTCAACTGTTTACAGGAGATGCACCAGTGCTGGATCCAGGATCCACCACTGAGTAAGAAAAAGTAACGATAACACTACTTACCTGCTAAGTGAATTTCCTCCCATAGGATAACATTGGTGATTCTATGTGAAAAAGTTTCTAAGTGTCAACTTTTAAAATACAATAATATTCCTTAAAAATCACTACTGTAACCAAAACGCTTTTACTCAACTGTTTACAGGAGATGTCCCAGGACTGAATCTAGGATCCAGTCCTGTGGTTAGAAAAGTAATCCATAAAGTAACTAATTGCATTTAACTTGAAATTCATATTGAGCTCAATGTTGCATTGTGTTTGAAATTGTGTTGCCCATTGCAACAACTGTAACTACTGTACTTAAAAGTCTATTGCCTATTTGCAAAGTATTTAAACTAAAGTAATTCATTCTGAGAAAGTATATTTTGTAATGTAATGTATAATGTAATTACAATGAAATTTAAAAAATAAAATATGTAAAAATAAATAGTTTAAAAAAATGTAGTAAATCAGTATCAAAAAAATAAATATAACAATTAATACATTTAAAAATTGTCATTTACAAAACCTTTGAAATTCACTGAAAAAAACCATAGGTTTCAGACATGTTATAGTTAGGAATTAGCATTTAAAAAACCTTTGAAATTCACTGAAAAAACCATAGGTTTCAGGCACGTTATAGTTAGAAATTAGCATTTAAAAAACCTTACAAATTCACTGAAAAAACCATAGGTTTTAGGGACAGTTATAGTTAGTTGGACATTGCACTCGTACAAAACCCGTGAAATTCCCCGTTATAGTTAGTTCAGCTAACTATAACTCGCGCCCCGCAATGCACTGCTGATGACGTCACATATTACATCACTCATGACATGGTCAGTGACATCACTGATGACATCACTGATGACATCTCAAATGACATCACTGATGACATCACTGATGACATCATCCATGTGATAATTTCATGCATCTTCTCACACCCTAATATAACTTTTGATACACCCACTCTAAATTACAGACTGCCATTCTCAAAACCATACACACTCCAATACCTATAACTACATACCCACTCACTGATTCTTAGGTCTACACGCACACACATCTACTCACTCACCCGTACAGTCACTCGTACTTACAGTCACTCAGTACAGGACTATCATATGCACTCATACACCTATATAAACACTCACACACCGCCACTCATCCATAGAGGTACTCACACACGTAGTCAGTCATGCAAAAATTAATCACACACCCATTTACTCACCTATACAGTTATACACACACCAGCTCACTTACTCATACAAATACTAGCACATTCTTACGCTCTTATACAATAACTGATACAAGCTCTCACGCATCCATACAGCCACTCTCACAATCACACACTCTCACTTATAGCCATTTAAATACTCTAACACACATATATACTGCCTTTTACATATGTAGTTACTCGCACATGTACCACTGAGATATACATTCACTCACTAACACACCCATACACACACTCACCCACCCAAGCAGTCCATCACAGATACACTCTTGAAATCATGCACCCAGTGAATCACCCACTCACACATCTATGTACAGAGTCACACACACCCCACCCACACAAACACTCAGGCAGCCATACAGATACTCAGAGAACCAATCAATAACCCATATAGACACTCATGTAGCTATTCGCAAATCCATGCATCCACTTACACACCAACAAACAGACGGATACAGACATTCACACAGTTTAGTCACTAACCCATGCATTCAGTAAGATACGTTTAATCACTCACTTGTAGAGTCAGTCACACACGTACTAAATCATCCATTCAGACACTTATACACCCACTCATTCTTCAATACGCCTTTCCCTATATATATTAAACATATTTAAACTTTACAGAAACGCACAGTCACTGGATGATGTCATCATCAGTGATGTCATCAGTGATGTCATTTGAGATGTCATCAGTGATGTCATCAGTGATGTCACTGACCATGTCATGAGTGATGTAATATGTGACGTCATCAGCAGTGCATGGCGGGGGCGCGATTTATAGTTACCTGAACTAACTATAACGGGGGAATTTCATGGGTTTTGTACGAGTGCAATGTCCAACTAACTATAACTGTCCCTAAAACCTATGGTTTTTTCAGTGAATATATATATATATATATTCACTGAAAAACCATAGGTTTTAGGGACAGTATAGTTAGTTGGACATTTACTCGTACAAAACCCGTGAAATTCCCCGTTATAGTTAGTTCAGCTAACTATAACTCGCGCCACCGCAATGCACTGCTGATGACGTCACATATTACATCACTCATGACATGGTCAGTGACATCACTGATGACATCACTGATGACATCTCAAATGACATCACTGATGACATCATCCACGTGATAATCTGATGCAGCTCTTCACACCCTAATATAACCTTTGATACACCCAATCTAAATTACAGACTGCCATTCGCAAAACCATAGACACTCCAACACCAATAACTACATACCCACTCACTGATTCTTAGGTCTACACACACACATCCACTCACTCACCCGTACAGTCACTCATACTTATGGTCACTCAGTACAGGACTATCATATGCACTCTTACTCCTATATAGACACTCAAACACCGCCACTCATCCATAGAGGTACTCACACACCTAGTCAGTCATGCAAATAATTAAACACACTGCCATTTACTCACCTATACAGTTATACACACACCAGCTCACTTAATCATACAAATACTAGCACATTGTTACGCTCTTATATAATCACTGATACAAGCACACACTCATCCATACAGCCACTATCACAATCACTCACTCTCGCTTATAGCTATTTATATACTCCAACACACATATATACTGTCTTCACATATGTAGTTACTCACACACGCACCACTGGGACATACATTCACTCACTAACACACTCTTACACACACTTACCCACCCATACAGTCTATCACAGATGCACTCTGAAACCATCCACCCAGTGAATCACCCACTCACACATCTATGCACAGTCGCACACACCCCATCACACAAACACTCAGGCACCCATACAGATACTCAGACAACAAATCAATAACTCTTATAGACACTCATGTAGCTATTCACAAACCCATGCAGCCACTTACACAGCAACAGACAGACGGATACAGACATTCACCCAGTTTAGTCACTAACCCATGCATTCAGTAAGATACGTTAAATCACTCACTTATAGAGTCAGTCACGCATCTACTAAATCATCCATACAGACACTTACACATCCACTCATTCTTCAATACGTCTTTTCCTATATATATTAAAAATATTTAAACTTTACAGAAACACACAGTCACTGGATGATGTCATCAGTGATGTCATTTGAGATGTCATCAGTGATGTCATCAGTGATGTCACTGACCATGTCATGAGTGATGTAATATGTGACGTCATCAGCAGTGCATTGCGTGGGCGCGAGTTATAGTTAGCTGAACTAACTATAACGGGGAATTTCACGGGTTTTGTACGAGTAAAATGTCCAACTAACTATAACTGTCCCTAAAACCTATGGTTTTTTCAGTGAATTTCAAAGGTTTTTTAAATGCTAATTTCTAACTATAACATATCTGAAACCTATGGTTTTTTCAGTGAATATATATATATATATATATTCACTGAAAAAACCATAGGTTTTAGGGACAGTTATAGTTAGTTGGACATTGCACTCGTACAAAACCCGTGAAATTCCCCCATTATAGTTAGTTCAGCTAACTATAACTCGCGCCCCCGCAATGCACTGCTGATGACATCACATATTACATCATTCATGACATGGTCAGTGACATCACTGATGACATCACTGATGACATCTCAAATGACATCACTGATTACATCATCCAGTGACTGTGTGTTTCTGTAAAGTTTAAATATTTTTACTATATATAGGGAAAGGCGTATTGAAGAATGAGTGGGTGTATAAGTGTCTGTATGGATGATTTAGTAGGTGCGTGACTAACTCTATAAGTGAGTGATTAAACGTATCTTACTGAATGCATGGGTT
>CAWUFW010026711.1:0-31412 GCA_963921515.1 Calotriton arnoldi
ATGGTAGCTGTCAATGCTTCCTTTTCAGGACTTCACGCAAAGGCAGCACAGCAGTACCAAAGAAATTTCCACTCAAGTATTCCTACAAGTTAGATGCACAAAACATTCCATATGCTCAGATTCCTGGAGTGGGGGATAGAGTAATACCAAATATGGATCGTAGGCAAGGCTTAATTCTAGCAGCACACGAGGGTTTGGGTTCTGCGCATACAGGCGTTGCAGCGACTATTTCTTTATTGAAACAGCGCTATTGGTGGCCAGGGTTAACAAAGCAGACTAAAGACTATGGGGCCGATTCCGATCTCGGTCGGAGGCGCACCCAATACCATTCGGTCGGGAAAAAAGCCATGCGAAAGCCTGTTTCCCGACCGATCCGTACAGTACACCGAACGAGCAAGTACGATGCGCACAACAGCAAAAAATCCGGCCGAGCCGTACTCACCCAAACCAGGTCCTGTTCTCCGACCGAGGCGAATCCGGAAATGCCGAATCGAGTCGCACGGAAGGAAAAGTGCAGCCCCGTCCGGCCGGACAAGTACGATGCGCTTTCCGTACGCTCCGAACCCGTCGGTACGCACGGCACGTCAAAGCATCCGGGAGAGGCACACATAAGCTCCGATTCGCGCCACAACACGATCCACGGCTCCGAGACGAACACGGCACCGACGAGGACGACGCGGCGCGACGAGGACGAGGCGAAGCGACGAGGACGACGCCAAGCAACGAGAAGGACGAACGACACAAACCAACCATGAATCCCTTCGTCCCGATCATACCAATATTCTACATTTACTACCGGAACAGGCACGGACGCGTACGGCGCAGAAGGTAAGCCAGACACCAACCACAAAACACATACAACACGTACACGACACATCACACACACACACGGGGATGCTGAATATACTTACACCAGCAACAGCAGCACCATAGGGGCGGGATGCCCATCACCAATGCCACATATGCACACAGGGGCCTGAATGCGCACCACCACCCCTACCCAGGGGGGGCTGGATGCCTACCACTACTACCACCCTTAGCCGGGGGGGCTGGATGCCTACCACTACTACCACCCTTAGCCAGGGGGGCTGGATGCCTACCACTACTACCACCCTTAGCCAGGGGGGCTGGATGCCTACCACTACTACCACCCTTAGCCAGGGGGCTGGATGCCTACCACTACTACCACCCTTAGCCAGGGGGGCTGGATGCCTACCACTACTACCACCCTTAGCCAGGGGGGCTGGATGCCTACCACTACTACCACCCTTAGCCAGGGGGGCTGGATGCCTACCACTACTACCACCCTTAGCCAGGGGGGCTGGATGCCTACCACTACTACCACCCTCACCCAGGGGGGCAGGATGCCTGCCACTACTACCACCCTTAGCCAGGGGGCTGGATGCCTACCACTACTACCACCCTTAGCCAGGGGGGCTGGATGCCTACCACTACTACCACCCTTAGCCAGGGGGGCTGGATGCCTACCACTACTACCACCCTCACCCAGGGGGGCTGGATGCCTACCACCACTACCACCCTTACCCAGGGGGGCAGGATGCCTACCACTACTACCACCCTTAGCCAGGGGGGCTGGATGCCTACCACTACTACCACCCTTAGCCAGGGGGGCTGGATGCCTACCACTACTACCAGCCTTAGCCAGGGGGGCAGGATGCCTACCACTACTACCACCCTTAGCCAGGGAGGCTGGATGCCTACCACTACTACCACCCTTAGCCAGGAGGGTCTGGATGCCTACCACTACTACCACCCTTAGCCAGGGGGGCTGGATGCCTACCACTACTACCACCCTTAGCCAGGGGGCTGGATGCCTACCACTACTACCACCCTTAGCCAGGGGGGCTGGATGCCTACCACTACTACCACCCTTAGCCAGGGGGGCTGGATGCCTACCACTACTACCACCCTTAGCCAGGGGGGCTGGATGCCTACCACTACTACCACCCTCACCCAGGGGGGCTGGATGCCTACCACTACTACCACCCTCACCCAGGGGGGCTGGATGCCTACCACTACTACCACCCTTAGCCAGGGGGCTGGATGCCTACCACTACTACCACCCTTAGCCAGGGGGCTGGATGCCTACCACTACTACCACCCTTAGCCAGGGGGGCTGGATGCCTACCACTACTACCACCCTCACCCAGGGGGGCTGGATGCCTACCACTACTACCACCCTTAGCCAGGGGGGCAGGATGCCTACCACTACTACCACCCCCACTCATAGGATGGACAATGCATGACACAACCAGCACACCACAACCTAGGGAATGCAAGATAAAGACATCCCCCCACCACCATGACAAGCGTGTGTAGGCTGTGTCAAATGCCTACAACACCGAACATGACTTTGAACATACAATGTGACCCCCTAGCACATGTGCCACACATATATGTGTGTGGCACCCACAATGCAAGCAGCCCATGACCATTGTGGCAATGGGGCCTAAACCCCCATCATCACAGTGACCAAAAGGTAAGTGTGGGGTCCATAGCTGAAGCACATTTTGAACATTGTGGCAATGGGGTCTAAACCCCCATCATCACAGTGACCAAAAGGCAAGTGTGGGGTCCATAGCTGAAGCACATTTTGACCATTGTGGCAATGGGGTCTAAACCCCCATCATCACAGTGACCAAAAGGCAAGTGTGGGGTCCATAGCTGAAGCACATTTTGACCATTGTGGCAATGGGGTCTAAACCCCCATCATCACAGTGACCAAAAGGCAAGTGTGGGGTCCATAGCTGAAGCACATTTTGACCATTGTGGCAATGGGGTCTAAACCCCCATCATCACAGTGACCAAAAGGGAAGTGTGGGGTCCATAGCTGAAGCACATTTTGACCATTGTGGCAATGGGGTCTACACCCCCATCATCACAGTGACCAAAAGGTAAGTGTTGACAAAGAAAGAGCTGCAACTGCCAAACTGCATGGATCATTCCTGGTCACAGAACCAAAAACTCATCTGTGGCAAAGTAGTGTATGTGTCCCATTGCAACATAAATTGGGTGAGCCAAATACTGCAGTGCAAATGAGACATTCCTTTGGCCATGTGCAGACAAACAACACCCATGGGGGCTGACACCGTCAACATTCATCAATGACACAATGACAGAAGTGACCATCAGAATGCAGAACCACATATTTGCACCAATGGGCACACAAATGCAGATATCCTGTGGAGACAGCAGATGTGAGGTGAACAGATACCATACCATGGCAGCAATGGGACACACAAACCATGATCACTGTGCTGACCGATGACCTAGGAGTCCCAGGGACAGCAGGGGAAACACACCAAACAACATACAGCCAATGGCACACCCAAGATATGCCAATGCAGTGGTGCAGATGCACAAACACAAACAGGCAGACCAACACTGTCATCATACACAGCAGGTGAGGGGGGGGTGCCAGTGTCCCCAGGCAACCACACAACACATGAGGAGAGCTGAATACCAATCATACAGATGTGCATACACTGCCACACTAAGGTAACTCATGGATCCAAATCCCCTATGTGGGCAAGCAGGCATTGTCAGATGAGAGGGAGCACAAAACACACATGTCACACAGGCACGTAGGAACAAACTGACACAGCAAGACACAGACACACCACAGCACCACCCCCAGGGCCCCCACAATGTGGTGACCCTTGGCTGCATAAAAATCCCACTCTGATGACAAAGCTGAATGTGGTTCACACTGTGAACCACAGTCATGTGTCCTGAGCAACAAACTACCATCACACCGACACAAGCACAAATCAATCAGCATGGCCAGTAAGCCAAGGCCAACATGGAGGCAGGGGTCTAGCTGGGCAACAACTCCCATCTGCACACACTCAAGACCACACCCCTCGACCTCCAACAATGTGCAGCAGTGAAGTACACATGCACTGGTGACATTGCACATGCACCCATGACTATTCCAGGGTGGTGGGTGGGAACCAAGGTGCAGAAACACATCACACATGGCCACTCAACAAGACTCCTGAATGTCTGACACACTGCACACTACGCTGTACATGGACATGACGGCGATACCACACCAACCAATGGGATCCCAGCCACAGTCACACACCAATGAAGAAGCCAAGGTCACCCACAAAGAACACACATAGACAACAACCAACATCGCAGCCCGGACCCTGAGGAGTGCCAGCAGTCACACACACAACGTGTCACAATAACTTAAAGATAACACGAACTGAAAATCACATGACAGGGGCAAACAACAAGTGCCAAGGGGAAACCTGACTGTGACCCATCTGCGTCTGCACACAAACTCAGCCCTGACAGCAAACACACCTATGGGTGACACCCTGATGACCAGTAATGTGCCATGCACCCACATCACAGAGAACACAGGGAGAAGACTTTGGGGGAACATAGCTCAAGTCAGCAAGCATCACAAACAGGTACAACACTAGGGATCACAGCATGCGCAGATAAATGGAAGTGAACACACAGACATGCACATACAACACACACCTTGGGCGCAGGCAATGTCACACGTGTACACACTGCCATGAGGGGACTCCACTCCTGTGTGAGGAAAGCTGTGCCATATGTTGCCTCAGTAGGGCCCCATCATGTCAGCTGAGCACTTGGTCACACAATCAACAATTAGCACCAAATGAGGGCTCCCGTCACATCAGCCTGGTCATGGATGTGCCAACGGAATCATCAGCACAGATCCAACACACTTGTATAGCAATGTTGCACTGACTACACGGATGAGTCCTTCCCCATTGATGCCCAAACCTGCATGTCCAGTGGAGATGGCAACACGGTCAGGGAAGTAGACAAATCCAACAATGGCAGGCACAACAGATGTGCAGGGGTGGAAGCCACAGATATGAAATTGCTAATGTAAGTAGGAAATCCCATTGCCAAATACGGAACACATGACACCCTCAGATGCTGCTATGGATGACATGGATACACCACATGATAGGACACATTCCCCCTGGACCACATGGGTTCCTGCACAGTAACACTTCATAATCATGAGACCAGATATCACCATCACTGCAGCAAGGGCATGGTTAGCAGCACCAACAACATGTACATCTGAAGCATGAGCACTAGAGAAAAGAAAGTTGCTTTATTCAGCATATGTGTTGAATGAAAACGACGTCCAGAAAAAAAGAGCAAAGGCCAATGGCCAGTCCATTGTCAAAGTTCAAACAGGGTGACACTGGCAGATGTCACCCTACGCATGCCTGCACAAAACCAGGGCCAATTCACTAGGAGGGGCAACCGGGGGGCAGGCCAGGCACCGCAGGGACAGGATCAGGGCTCACCAGGGGGAGTCAGGGAAGGGGTGGTGGGTGCTGGAGAGCCACTGACAACTGCAGTGGAGGTGTCTGACATGGTGTGTGCCGGCACAACTGGGGGCATGACTCAGATGTCGTGGGTGCCGGCACAACTGCAGTGGACCCTGCAGATGGAGTGGACAGGTCCGCCACTGCAGTGCCCAAGTCAGACAGGGCGGTAGTGGACTCCACTGCAGTGCCTACCTCCAGGGGAGGAGAATGGGGAACAGGCAAGGTGGGTTGGACAGAGGGGGAGGACACCCTCACCACATCAGTGGCACAGACAAGCGCAGCGGGGGTGTGGTGCTGGGAGAGCAAGTGGCAGGGGGAGAAGGCCTGATCCTCTTGGGGATGGTATATCTGTGGGTGGGGGAACCTGGGGCAGGGTGTGGTGGGGGCACCTGTGCAGTGGGGGCCTGAGGGATGGAGGACGGAGACCTTGTGCCTGAGCTGCAGGGCGGTGGCGGGGTCTTGCTCTTAGGACTCCGGGGGACTTGCGGGTGGGGGCCTCAGTCCGTCTGCGCCTGGGGGAGGGTGTCCGGGGGCGAGGGGCACTCTGCTCCGTGTGGGTGGGCTTCCTCTTCCCCCGGGATGCTGGAGCAGCTTCATCGGTGGGGAAGAGGCCGAGGTCACAGAGGAAGAGCTGCTGTGACTTTGGGGTTGCAGGTGAGGCAAGGGAGGGTGCTTTGGAGGGAGAGGGAACTGAGGACTGCGCAGTGCATGTGGATGCGTGTGTGTGTTCCAGGGCCCCATCCCCTGTGAGTCTGGCTTCAGTCCCCTGAATGTGCGTGCGTGTGCGTTTTGTCATTGGCGTGTGTGTCAGTGTGCTGGATGTGTGTGTGCTGGTGTGTGCCTGTGCCGGTGTGTGTGTGCTTGGGATGGGTAAGGTGCTGGGGAGTGTGGATGGAGCAGAGGCAGGAGGGGTGAGGGACCGTTTGAGGAGGGACACTGCTGCCGTCAGGGAGGAGTCCATGGACCTATTGCCCCTCTGTAGGTCAGACATGCCCGATGAGATGCCCTCCATGAACGACACCAGCTGAGTCAACAGCGCGGTGTGCGCATGGAGGACACTCAGCATGGCTGTCTGGCCTACATGGAGCTGGCGAAGGAGGTACACAGACTCCTCACTCAGGGCAGCAGGGGACACAGGGGCAGGGGCTGCGGTGCCTGGCCCAAAGGAGACACGCTCCCGGACATGGGAGCCTCCACGGACCTGGGGAATGGGAGCCGATGGGAGGGCGGTGGTGGTGCTGGTGGTGGAGGGGACAGCAACACTAGCTGGGGTGTGGTGGCTGCTGACACCCGCCTCCACAAGGGAGTCATCCTCCGAGTTGCTCTGGTCCTCAGCTGAGGTGGATGCTGCTGAGGACTCCTCGGTGTGGCTCCCCTCGCCCTCCGTGCCACTGGGTCCCTCCGACCACTCCTCGGCTGCTGACCCAGTCTGGCTCTCTGGCTCCTCCTGGTCCGTGGAGCTGTCCCCTTCCGGGGCCGTGGATGTATCTGCAAACAATGGGGAAACAGACAGACATCAGTCACCTGCACAAAACGCACACACCACTGTGAGCACAGCACATCACAGAGCAAGCCCTGGCATCATTAGTTGTACATTGCTAAAAGTGCCCTAACTGAACAGGAGAAGCCAATTGTCAGTCTGATGCCAAGCATGGCACTCACATCCCACATGGCCTTGCACCCATCTGTCTGGTGTCTGTTGGATTGCAACACCCCAGTGTGGACACATGCACCAAGTACACAGTAGTTGGACAGTGCAGAGGACACGGTGTGGCATGTGGACATGCACACATCACAGCTCTTGCCACTGAGTCAGTACAGGTTTCCGGATGAAAGGGATGCCCAGAGTCAAATAGGAAATGCATGTGATGCATACCAGCGACAGACACCATGATGCACCCATGTCCTGATAGCCAGCGCCACTATGGTGTGCATGTAGCACATGTCACTCCCCTGCAGGCTCACCAATCAGTAGACACATGCCATGGCGGAGGCATGACTGCAAAGTCATACATCACTGTCTCAGTGATGTATGACTTTGCAGCCAGACAACAACACTCTGCACTGTGTCACAATAGTAGGTCATGGGGAATGCAAGTCCTGGAGCTGCACAAGTGCACGTGTACATCCCCCACAACACATCCTCTTAACCCTCATCTGTCCAGGTCATACCTATTGGACATATGGGAGACCTGTGACACTACCCTCTGAACCTGAGCCCCTCACACTCTGCTGTGAATGGGGAACAGCTGCCTGAACTTCACATTCACATGCCCCAGTCTGCATGGGCAGCTGATCAGACACCTATGTGACACACAAGTATCGTCTCCTATGGTCACATCTCCAGTGGCATGCTGAGCCCCTACCAAGAAACTCCACAGCAGTCCTGGCGACTAATCCACAGCACACTGACACAGAGGCAGACACCTGAGGGGTCAAATCACTGCGCACAATGTGTCAGCTGATACACGGGAGTGGGAGTACAGAGTGTATTGTATGGCCTGGAGTAGGCATGACTGTCCAGCCCCACATGAATGAGGGATGAGCCCTGGACTGTAGGCAGCTGGCTAAGTATGTGTGACACACGTCATATACATACTCCTGGGGCCCAAACATTGTTCCCACCCGCAGCATGGGTGTGTGCCAGATACCCCAGCCACATGTGGTGGATCAGCTCAGCAATTGGACCACAGATCAAAGTAACACGCTGAATACATGTCAGAATACAGGCATTGTGTAAGCAATGTACCCACCCATGATGCCCACCACAGAGTCAGGGAAACAGATGCTGTCTCCCACCTTGAGTCAAGCAAACTGCAAGGACACAGTCCTAAGTGACAGAATTCCCTGCATGTAAGGGCCACACCTGGGTATCAGATGAGGAGTGGGCAGTGCACAATAGAGGGACATGGCTCCTGGACAACATGACTGCTGTACTGTGGCAGTTTAACCAGGCCCGAGGAGGGCACATAGCATGTTAGACAGAGTTCACAGTGCAGTCTTTGACTCACCCCCTCCTTGCTGCTCTCTGGCCTTCAGCTGCCCATCCAGGTCTGGAAAGACCACCGCCAGGATCCTGAGCATGTGGGGGGTCAGGGTCCGTGTTCCGCCCCTCCTGCGAGGAGGCGACAGCTTCAGCTGGACCCGTGCAATCCTCCGGGTCCAGCCCGAAGGTCCTGCCACCTCTTTTGGCAGTTGCGGATCCGGCGCTTGTAGACCCCCACGGACCGGACAGCCCGGACGATGTCCTTCCAGATCTCCTGCTTCCGATGGGCAGAAGCCTGTCAGGATGACAAAGTGATAAGGCCATTACTACACATGCAACATATCCGTGCATGACACAGTTGCATATACATGTCGCAATCACAGGGGCACATGGTGTACACAGGCAGTGCACGGCTGCCCATGGACAGTTTTCCAGAAGTCACTACATGGTATCATTGCATGGGGAGTAAAACCCTGTTCAGAAGCACTGTCACTGCACCATACCTGTCCAGTGCAAGTCACTACACACTATGGGGGGTGACAACTACTCAGTGAGCCTGCTAGCCAGTGGCGTGCAGACTCTCAGCCTTGCTAGTCAGACAAAATGCACATTCAGAAAGGCAGTGCACAGGACACTCACCTGCTCCCCTGGTGTCCCATACAGCTTGCTGTACTGTGGAAGTTGGCTGTCCAGCAGGGCCTGGTTCTCTTCAAGGCTGAAGGCTGGGGCTCTCTCCACAGTACGTGCCATTGCAGGGTCCAGAGGGGCAGAGACAGCAGCAGTGCAGTGGCAGATGTCGTCTTGGAGCATGTAGTGCAGGCAAGTGGGCTCTCAGGGGAACAGCCAGCAATATATATGTGCTGGAGAGGCAGATACTGTCCCTTGTGTCCAAAGTGATAGGTCCAAGTCGTTTGCATCTTCTGAATCTGGCCAATCCATGGAATAGCAGCACCAAAACACGCCCACAGCATCCTTCAAATCTTCAACTTCATGACATACATGATTTTGCAACATTGTTGTGGGTGACCAACTGATTTTCCAGCAACCGACTCGTTCGAAATTCGAAAACGCGTCCGTTGCAAGGCAAGCCCATTGTCAATGGGTGCGCACCGATCGGTCCATTGCGGTACAACGCGCACAGGGGTACAACGCGTACCCGCACACATTGAAAGCAATGGGCCGGCCGGAGGCACCGATCGGTCCATTGCAGTTCAACGCGCACAGGGGTACAACGCGTACCCGCACACATTGAAAGCAATGGGCCGGCCGGAGGCACCGATCGGTCCATTGCAGTTCAACGCGCACAGGGATACAACGCGTACCCGCACACATTGAAAGCAATGGGCCGGCCGGAGGCACCGATCGGTCCATTGCAGTTCAACGCGCACAGGGGTACAACGCGTACCCGCACACATTGAAAGCAATGGGCCGGCCGGAGGCACCGATCGGTCCATTGCAGTTCAACGCGCACAGGGGTACAACGCGTACCCGCACACATTGAAAGCAGTGGGCCGGCCGGAGGCACCGATCGGTCCATTGCAGTTCAACGCGCACAGGGGTACAACGCGTACCCGCACACATTGAAAGCAATGGGCCGGCCGGAGGCACCGATCGGTCCATTGCAGTTCAACGCGCACAGGGGTACAACGCGTACCCGCACACATTGAAAGCAATGGGCCGGCCGGAGGCACCGATCGGTCCATTGCAGTTCAACGCGCACAGGGGTACAACGCGTACCCGCACACATTGAAAGCAATGGGCCGGCCGGAGGCACCGATCGGTCCATTGCAGTTCAACGCGCACAGGGGTACAACGCGTACCCGCACACATTGAAAGCAATGGGCCGGCCGGAGGCACCGATCGGTCCATTGCAGTTCAACGCGCACAGGGGTACAACGCGTACCCGCACACATTGAAAGCAATGGGCCGGCCGGAGGCACCGATCGGTCCATTGCAGTTCAACGCGCACAGGGGTACAACGCGTACCCGCACACATTGAAAGCAATGGGCCGGCCGGAGGCACCGATCGGTCCATTGCAGTTCAACGCGCACAGGGGTACAACGCGTACCCGCACACATTGAAAGCAATGGGCCGGCCGGAGGCACCGATCGGTCCATTGCAGTTCAACGCGCACAGGGGTACAACGCGTACCCCACACATTGAAGGCAATGGGCCGGCCGGAGGCACCGATCGGTCCATTGCAGTTCAACGCGCACAGGGGTACAACGCGTACCCCCACACATTGAAAGCAATGGGCCGGCCGGAGGCACCGATCGGTCCATTGCAGTTCAACGCGCACAGGGGTACAACGCGTACCCCCACACATTGAAAGCAATGGGCCGGCCGGAGGCACCGATCGGTCCATTGCAGTACAACGCATCACTGTACATGTGACTGGCATATGTCAGCATGCCTGTCTCAGATGGACATATGCCAGCCACAGATAGCTCCCAGGGAGTGAGGGGCACACCTACATCACGACAGCCTGTCCAAACCTTATCATAAGGCATGTAAGGCTGCATTTCCTATTGTGTGTATGTTGGTGTACATGTTGTCCTGTGGGTGTCACCTGTGGGCAGCCACCCCCAGGCTGTGCACGTGTTCATGGGGACAGGATCATGGGTGTTACGTGTACGTGACCACTGTGATGTGCAACTGTTCATATCTGTGCATGTGCCATGGTCACATTTCACAGTGGTGTTTGTGTATGTCATGTCACATACCCCGTGAGTCCCATGTGGGACGGTATGTTTGAGCCAGGGTGTCCCAGTGGCACAATAGTGATGGACCTCCACAGTCTTTGTGCATGTAGTGTTTACAATGTCTCTGATTTCATGTGCACAATGGGAGACAGTCTCCACATCCACGTTGTGTGTGCATGGACTCTGATGTTGTGCGTGTGTGTCACAGACGTCCATGTCTGTCCTGCCGTGGCAAGTGGGGCCACTACCTGTGGGGGTCATGTTTGTTTTGCTGTGGTGTACACATGATACTCCATGTGATGCCAGTGTCCATGTGGCATTACAGGGTCCCTGGGAATGTACCTGTCGTTGAGCTGTGGTGCCTGGGGCACATCTGTCCTCACATGTCACTGTGGGGGGTGAATGTGACATGGCAGCAGGAGATGGGAACTGTGACACGGCATCATGATATCCAATGGGCCAACCTGGGACAAATTGATGCCACCTGTAGGACCGTGTTGACAGATGTTGGCCATGTATGTACCATACATGTCCTTCCGGTACTGCACACTTCATGTAGTTGTGCCTCATAATGATGTATGTTGGGATCTTGAGTGTCTTCAATGCCGCATATGTGGGGTGACTGACAATCTTGCTTACTTCTCCTCTGCACTGCAGGGCTCCTGCTGTCCATCGGCCATTCCCAGACCTGGCAACGATGGTGGAACGGGACAGCATCCGACGGTACCGCTTCACCAGGCAGCTGATTGAGGATTTGGCAGTGCAGTTGTCCCCACATTTGCAGCCTGGCCGGCCGTATCCTACAGCGCTGACCCCCAAGGTGAAGGTGATGGCAGCCCTACACTTCTTTGCCACCGGTACCTTCCAACATACTGTGGCGACTGCTGGTGGGATGTCACAGACCATGTTCAGCCGTGTGCTCCGCGATGTTTTGGCGGCAATGTTGCTCTTCCTGAACCGGTACATCTATTTCCCTAGACTGCGACGACTCACTGACGTGAAGAGTGACTTTTATGCCCTGGGGAGGATGCCGCATGTAATTGGCTCCATTGATGGGACACATGTGGCTTTGGTACCACCACAGGCCCAGGAGCAGGCCTACAGGAACCGCAAGCACTACCACTCGGTCAATGCACTGGTGGTGTGTCTTGCAGACATGACCATCACACACGTGTGTGCCCGTTTCCCTGGTTCAGCACACGATGCCTTTGTGATGAGGAGTAGTCGCATCCCCAGGATGATGGCACAGATGCAGAACCAGCGTGCCTGGCTTGTCGGTGTGTACTGACTTTGTGCCATTGTGTGTGATCTGATCTGTAGTATTCCGCCCACTTTTCCAAGTCAGCTAATGTGCACTTGTCTGGCCGTAGGTGACTCGGGATACCCCAACATGCCGTGGTTGCTGACACCCCTCAGGAACCCTGTGACACCTGCCCAAATGCGCTACAATGAGGCACATGGTCGGACCAGGAGAGTGATTGAGTGGACCTTTGGTCTCCTGAAGAGCCGCTTCCGCTGCCTGGACAAGACCGGAGGGTCCCTCCCATATGCCCCTGCGAAAGTGTGCAAGATTATCATCGTCTGCTGCATGCTCCACAACCTGGCAGTGCGGAAGGAGTTGCCTCTCATCCAGGATGACAATGACCAACATCCGCCACCTGTGGAGGATCCTGGCCTGGACCACGATGCCAGTGACGATGATGATGATGATGATGGTGATGGTGATGTCCGCACACAGCTCATCACCAACTTCTTTAGCTGAATGTGAGTATCCTGAGGTGTCATGTCAATGATGTGAGTTGGCATGATGTGTGGGTGGTGCTCTGGTGCTGTTGGAGTGTGTCCATGGGCTACTTGACTGGATGTGTGTTGCGATGTGTGGTGACAGGTGGGCTGTACTCCCCAACAGTGTTGACATGCTAACTTGGTTCTGGGTGGGTATCTTGTAACATGTATTGTGCATGAGTTTTGCTGTTCTGTCCTGTACTCCATTACTTTTGACTGTGTGTCATTTCTGTCCTTCACAGGGTACTTTCAGATTCGTTTGGTCAACTGTGTCCACCGACGACGTGATTGCACATCCAGGCTGGTAGCTGTTGTGTCCCTACAGGTGATGTGCGCCACACCCATGGACTTCCTTCCGTCTACAGTTGTTGACTGTGTGCCCGCTACCAGGTGGGGTTACCTTGCATCTGTAGTGGTTACGGCATGTTGCAACTGTGTAATAAACCTGTGCTTCACTTTGTGATGTGCGTTGTCTGTGGTCACACATTTGACTGCCATTTGCTTACTGCACCTGTGGGCTACTTGACTACAACTGGGAATGGGTGTGGTGTCTGTGCATTGCACCGTCTTCCCTGGCAACATCAGTGTAGGCAATGAGTCAGATGGCCTAGGTGTGTATGTGTCGTGTAGCCCTGGTGGTGTGTCTCCCTCATGTGTGTCACGTTGCCTGTACTCACATGCCTGTGTTGTCCTTGCTGTTGCAGTTCGCATACACTGTGTAATTTTGCAGTTCATCATCCCCATAACAGCACCCACGTTGGAATCACGACAGAGGCAAGTATGGTGTATTAGTGTGTTTATTGTGATACATTTGTGTTAATAGTGCATAGGATGGGTTGTGCTGTACATGAATCTTGCAATCCCAAGTTCCTAGGTGAATTGAAAGTCCGGGTAGACAGGATCCCCAGTATCGGGGCCACAGTTGTCTGACACATTGGTCCAACTTGTACTCCCCATGCAATGTGTGGGAGTAGTGTTGCCGTCAACAGGGTGAACAGTCTGTGCACAAAGGCGAACATCCAGAACAGGTTCAGGCTTCCTGGGAGTTGCGCTTGGCCATCGGCCTCTCACTTTTCCCTCCTCGGACGACCCCTCTTCTTGGGGGGGGGCCCTCAAGTGCAGGCTGCTGCGGTGCAGGGGACTCTCCGCCAGAGTCCTCCTCCCTCCCTGTGGCAGTTGCAGTTTGTTCGGCACCAGATGTTGTTGGCACACAGGGAGGTGTGGACTGGTTGCTGTTCATCTGGCGGAGGCATTGTAAAATGTCCCTGTGCACCGCCGTCATCTCATGCAGTGCATCCCACTTGGACTCCACGCGGGACATGTGTGAGTCCACACGGGACATGTGTGACTCCACGTGGGACATGTGGGAGTCCAAGCGGGCATGATGGGCAGCCTGCTGCTGTTTAATGTCTCTGAGGAGCCCCACTACCTGGCTGAGCTCTCCGGTGCTGGACTGTTACGCATCAGCTATGCGTACCAGTTGTGGGTCGTCATGCACACCAGCAACGTCTGCAAGCAGCGACCTCTGTCTCCCACCCCTCCCACCACCCCTGCTGACATGTGCAGTGTGTGCAGTGGCACGCACAGATAACCCTGGTCCACCTTGGGGGTTGGTGGTGGTGGTGGTGTCCATGGCCCCAGGTTGGTCCAGGGTCATTGTGCTGGTGTTGCTCCTTATTCTGTCCATGTCGGCAGGGATGGTATTCGTGGTGACAGTCGTTGTAGGGGTGGGTGCAGGGGGTGCAGCTGGTGGTCCTGCTGGTGCTGCAGCTGGTGGTCCTGCTGGTGCTGCATGTTGACTTGCACCGGATGTGCCGGGTTGTTCTTCATCGTCCGAGGAGGACAGAGGCTGTACGACGCCAGTGAGCTCGGCATCCTCTTGAGCCTGGGACTGGGACTCCTCAGCGTCTGCTGCTGTGTCCCCATCATCACCTGTTTTTGGGAGACACAAACAATGTATGTCATGTTTCTGCAGGCATCAATGGTTGACACACTTGACAGTTGTGACTGTGCCTCTGGGTGCGGGCCTGTACATTGCATTGTCCTAAGTCGTCACAGTCAGGGGTTGATATTGGTGTGGCACATTGTCCTGCATTATTTGGGCATTTCTATGTATTTTCTGGGGTGTGAACATGGTCTGCATTGCTTGTGTTTGGTTGACAGCCGGACCTCCTTCCCACCCACCCAGCCAGTCAGTTATCCCACCATGGAACGTGCTTGCGTTGCAGGGAGTGTAAGTTGTCTCTCAGGATGTCAGTCAGTGGTGTCCTGCTGTTTGTTGGTGCACAGTTGGCAGCAGGGCCTTGTGCTCCCCACAGCAGTAGCCAGTGTCAGCCATCTTGTGAGTCCTTCTCCACTCCCTGTGATGTGAGCATGGTTCAGGGTGGAGTTGATGGGACAGTTGTGGGGGTGAGCTATGTCTGTGACTACGACTCCCATCATGCCATTGCCTCCACCCCACTTGCCAGCATTCACATACTTACTTGCTTTTGTGTGGAGTTCAGTGGGTGTGGGTGTGAGGGCAATGGCAAGATGGCTGACAGTGGTGTCCTGCTGTTGGTTGGTGTGCAGTACCCAGCATGCCCTTGTGCTCCCCACGACACAGCAACAGTGTCAGACATCTTTGATGGGCCTTTCCACTCTCTGTGGGATGTGCATGCGTGAGTGTGAGCTTGCTGGGCCATGTGGTGGGGGATGTAGGGCTGTGACTACGACTCCCATCATGCATGCCCATGCTTCCTTCCTTTTGACTCTGCTTCCCTGTGGGTTGGGCTGGCTGTGCTGACAGGATGGCTGGGAGTGTTGTCCTGGCAGTTGTTTGGCTAAGAGTCCCAAGAGTGTCCCTGTGCTTCACACAACATAACCCAGGGTGGTGGTGCTTTGTGGGATCTTGTGTTAGGATGGAGGGCATTGCATTCTACCAGGTGGGTACTGTGGAGTTTGTGTTGGGGGGTGTGAGGGGAGGTGCTGGTGACTATAGTCAGTGCTGCAAGTCCCCCTTCCCACCCAGCCAGCCAGATATCCCACCATGGAACGTGCTTGCATTGCAGGGAGTGTAAGTTGTCTCTCAGGATGTCAGTCAGTGGTGTCCTGCTGTTTGTTGGTGCACAGTTGGCAGCAGGGCCTTGTGCTCCCCACAGCAGTAGCCAGTGTCAGCCATCTTGTGAGTCCTTCTCCACTCCCTGTGATGTGAGCATGGTTCAGGGTGGTGTTGATGGGCCAGTTGTGAGGCTGAGCAATGTCTGTGACTACGACTCCCATCATGCTATTGCCTCCACCCCCTTCCCAGCATGCCCATGCTTCCTTCCTTTTAACTCTGCTTCCCTGTGGGGTGGGCTGGCTGTGCTGACAGGATGGCTGGGAGTGTTGTCCTGGCAGTTGTTTGGCTAAGAGTCCCAAGAGTGTCCCTGTGCTTCACACAACATAACCCAGGGTGGTGGTGCTTTGTGGGATCTTGTGTTAGGATGGAGGGCATTGCATTCTACCAGGTGGGTACTGTGGAGTTTGTGTTGGGGGGTGTGAGGGGAGGTGCTGGTGACTATAGTCAGTGCTGCAAGTCCCCCTTCCCACCCAGCCAGCCAGATATCCCACCATGGAACGTGCTTGCATTGCAGGGAGTGTAAGTTGTCTCTCAGGATGTCAGTCAGTGGTGTCCTGCTGTTTGTTGGTGCACAGTTGGCAGCAGGGCCTTGTGCTCCCCACAGCAGTAGCCAGTGTCAGCCATCTTGTGAGTCCTTCTCCACTCCCTGTGATGTGAGCATGGTTCAGGGTGGTGTTGATGGGCCAGTTGTGAGGCTGAGCAATGTCTGTGACTACGACTCCCATCATGCTATTGCCTCCACCCCCTTCCCAGCATGCCCATGCTTCCTTCCTTTTGACTCTGCTTCCCTGTGGGGTGGGCTGGCTGTGCTGACAGGATGGCTGGGAGTGTTGTCCTGGCAGTTGTTTGGCTAAGAGTCCCAAGAGTGTCCCTGTGCTTCACACAACATAACCCAGGGTGGTGGTGCTTTGTGGGATCTTGTGTTAGGATGGAGGGCATTGCATTCTACCAGGTGGGTACTGTGGAGTTTGTGTTGGGGGGTGTGAGGGGAGGTGCTTGTGACTATGGTCAGTGCTGCAAGTCCCCCTTCCCACCCAGCCAGCCAGATATCCCACCATGGAACGTGCTTGCATTGCAGGGAGTGTAAGTTGTCTCTCAGGATGTCAGTCAGTGGTGTCCTGCTGTTTGTTGGTGCACAGTTGGCAGCAGGGCCTTGTGCTCCCCACAGCAGTAGCCAGTGTCAGCCATCTTGTGAGTCCTTCTCCACTCCCTGTGATGTGAGCATGGTTCAGGGTGGTGTTGATGGGCCAGTTGTGAGGCTGAGCAATGTCTGTGACTACGACTCCCATCATGCTATTGCCTCCACCCCCTTCCCAGCATGCCCATGCTTCCTTCCTTTTGACTCTGCTTCCCTGTGGGGTGGGCTGGCTGTGCTGACAGGATGGCTGGGAGTGTTGTCCTGGCAGTTGTTTGGCTAAGAGTCCCAAGAGTGTCCCTGTGCTTCACACAACATAACCCAGGGTGGTGGTGCTTTGTGGGATCTTGTGTTAGGATGGAGGGCATTGCATTCTACCAGGTGGGTACTGTGGAGTTTGTGTTGGGGGGGGGTGTGAGGGGAGGTGCTGGTGACTATAGTCAGTGCTGCAAGTCCCCCTTCCCACCCAGCCAGCCAGATATCCCACCATGGAACGTGCTTGCATTGCAGGGAGTGGAAGTTGTCTCTCAGGATGTCAGTCAGTGGTGTCCTGCTGTTTGTTGGTGCACAGTTGGCAGCAGGGCCTTGTGCTCCCCACAGCAGTAGCCAGTGTCAGCCATCTTGTGAGTCCTTCTCCACTCCCTGTGATGTGAGCATGGTTCAGGGTGGTGTTGATGGGCCAGTTGTGAGGCTGAGCAATGTCTGTGACTACGACTCCCATCATGCTATTGCCTCCACCCCCTTCCCAGCATGCCCATGCTTCCTTCCTTTTGACTCTGCTTCCCTGTGGGGTGGGCTGGCTGTGCTGACAGGATGGCTGGGAGTGTTGTCCTGGCAGTTGTTTGGCTAAGAGTCCCAAGAGTGTCCCTGTGCTTCACACAACATAACCCAGGGTGGTGGTGCTTTGTGGGATCTTGTGTTAGGATGGAGGGCATTGCATTCTACCAGGTGGGTACTGTGGAGTTTGTGTTGGGGGGGGTGTGAGGGGAGGTGCTGGTGACTATAGTCAGTGCTGCAAGTCCCCCTTCCCACCCAGCCAGCCAGATATCCCACCATGGAACGTGCTTGCATTGCAGGGAGTGGAAGTTGTCTCTCAGGATGTCAGTCAGTGGTGTCCTGCTGTTTGTTGGTGCACAGTTGGCAGCAGGGCCTTGTGCTCCCCACAGCAGTAGCCAGTGTCAGCCATCTTGTGAGTCCTTCTCCACTCCCTGTGATGTGAGCATGGTTCAGGGTGGTGTTGATGGGCCAGTTGTGAGGCTGAGCAATGTCTGTGACTACGACTCCCATCATGCTATTGCCTCCACCCCCTTCCCAGCATGCCCATGCTTCCTTCCTTTTGACTCTGCTTCCCTGTGGGGTGGGCTGGCTGTGCTGACAGGATGGCTGGGAGTGTTGTCCTGGCAGTTGTTTGGCTAAGAGTCCCAAGAGTGTCCCTGTGCTTCACACAACATAACCCAGGGTGGTGGTGCTTTGTGGGATCTTGTGTTAGGATGGTGGGCATTGCATTCTACCAGGTGGGTACTGTGGAGTTTGTGTTGGGGGGTGTGAGGGGAGGTGCTGGTGACTATAGTCAGTGCTGCAAGTCCCCCTTCCCACCCAGCCAGCCAGATATCCCACCATGGAACGTGCTTGCATTGCAGGGAGTGGAAGTTGTCTCTCAGGATGTCAGTCAGTGGTGTCCTGCTGTTTGTTGGTGCACAGTTGGCAGCAGGGCCTTGTGCTCCCCACAGCAGTAGCCAGTGTCAGCCATCTTGTGAGTCCTTCTCCACTCCCTGTGATGTGCGCATGGTTCATGGTGGTGTTGATGGGACAGTTTTGGGGCGGGCAATATGTGTGACTGCGACTCCCATGATGCTATTGGCTACACTGACTTGGCCAGCATACACAGAATTCCTTCCTTTGAGTGGTCTTCACTGTGTGTTGGTGTTGTTGTGGTGGCTACATGTGTGGATGTGTTTGTTAGTTCTATTTGTGCCACTGCCTAGCTGTAGTTGTGGTTGTGTTTGTACATGTGTTGGCACAGTTGGATGTGACTTTTTTGATGGCATGTGTTGTGTTTATCTGACTGACATACACATTTTGGGATGATTCTGTTCTAGTTGCTGTGTAATTGCTATGAGTGCATGGTTTGACTCTCCCCTTGACAGTGATGTGTGTGTTTTGTGGCAGTTTATTGTGTACATTTGTTGTGTACTCACCAGGCTCTGGGATGTCCTCTAGTCCATATACGCTCACTGGCGGAAGGATGGCCCGCACCTTCTCCTCCCAGGGCCTGAGGTATATTGGCTTGGCAGGAGGGCCACTGCCGGTGTGTTGGCTGTTGATGTAGTCTTTCTTCAGCATGTCCCGTACCCTCCTGCGCACGTCATACCACCTGTTCTGGATGTCCGTCTTTGTGCGCCGACATGGTGATTGGGCGTTCACCCTGTTGATGATCCTCTCCCACATCTTGGTTTTCTGCGACATGGGGGTCTGTTGGACCAGAGTGCCAAACAGCTGTGGCTCCACCCTGAGGATCTCGTCTACCTTGACTTCCAATTCACTATCTAGGAACTTGGGATTCTTCTTGGGGGGCATGGTGATGGGTGGTGATGGTGGGTGATGTGTGTGTTGGTGTGCAGGTGAGGGTGTGTGAGTGTGTGTTTTGCTGGGTGTATGTGAGGTAGGTATTTGTTGGTGTGCTGATGGTGTGTGGCTTGTGTGAGGGATGAGCTGTGGGTGTGTGGTTGCTTTCTCTTGGGTGCTGGCAGTGGAATGGCATTTGCAAAGGCTCATGGTAGTGATTTGTGTCCTTTATATAGGTGGAGTTGTGGGTGTGTCCTTGTTCTCTGTCCCCACCCCCCAGTATTTATTGGCTTGGTAATTGCATGTTTGGCCTTTTTTTGGGTGATTTTTCCTTTGTGCTGTTTGTGTATGTTGGAAACGTTCTTGTGACCGAGTCGGACCCTGCATTGGTCTCGTACGGTGTTTTCCGTTTCGTTCACGCTGTGTTTGTGCAGTTTTCTATGCTGCGTACGCGTCGGTCGCGGTGTATTGTGTTGCTCCGGCTCGGTTTTGTATGCGTGTTGGTCGTACGGCTTGTCCTCCGTCCGACTCGCTCGTGGTTTTCGCGCCTTGCATCGTACTTAGCGGTTTGGAGTTAGCGTGTACGTTTCGGTCGGATTTGTTCCGGGTGCGTGTCGGTCGGTTGGATTCGCGTGTTTTTCCGGCCGGATTGCTGTTTTCCGTGCGGCTCGGTCGGTCGACTTGGTTTCGTTACGTGTCGGTCGGATTTTTCGCGCCTTGCATCGTACTTGGCGTGTCGGGCGCCACGGGTACGTGTCGGTCGGTATTTTTTCCGGATCCGAGTCGGTCGGTGCTTTTTCCGGCCCGAATCGGAATCGACCCCTATGTCTTGAAACGCGACATCTGTCAGCAGATGAAAGGCTCCACCGTAACACGCCCAGCGCAGACACCATTACTGAAATCAGACAAACCTCTCGCATGTGTGTATTTGGACCACTGCGGACCCCTACAATCTGATGGATCCAAGAAATATATCATGGTTGCAGTGGATTCCTGCTCTAGACGCTCGAACTGTTATAAAAGATTTGCGAGTCTTTATCGGCACATACGCAGTTGGCACGTTACATTCTGACCGTGGTCCAGCGTTTAGCTCTCGGACTTACAAGGAGGCCATGGAAGGAATGGGCGTAGCATTGCGGTACTCCTCTCCGTATCATCCCGAGGGAAATTCCGTTGTGGAGAGGAAAAACCGGGATTTAAAGCAATCTTTAACAGCTAGGGTATTAGGCAAGGGCGGTAGATGGGTCGATCACCTTTATGGGGTCCAACGAGTTATCAACAACCAGCCAAGAAGCTCTCTAAGGGGTGTCACTCCTTACGAGGTCCTATTTGGGACAAGAATGTGGGTACCTGATCTTGATTGTGAAGGCACAGTGGCGGATGAAAAACCATTTGATATCCATGATCGTTTGGCTGTTTTACAGGATCTAAATAAATCCAGAACACAACCTAGTAACGTGCTCCAGAAACAGACCGCCACTGAGGAAGTCAAGGCTGTAACGGCAAGACCTGTCTGGATCCCAAAAATCGGAGATCTGGTCAGAGAAAAGATTGCAGACAAGAAAGAATTTGGGCCATCCTACAGAAAGCCTGTAACGGTCCTAGCAATCCAAGCCACAAGAACTGTACTTCTGCCGCCTCTTGCCGGAAAAAGGAGAAAAGATTTGTCGACTTAATCAAACCACACTATGTGGCCGATACTAAACAGTAGGCCTCGTGGACTCCACAGTAGCAGACACCCTCCTCTCGCTACAATCCAAGAAGTCCAAAGAGAAAGACTCATCACATTTGAAGAGCCACCTGTACGGAATGAAGGACTAAGCAACAATGCTATGGAACTCGTTCCACTTCAACAAGAAATTCATCTTCAAAATGAAAATCAACTTAACAACCAAGTTGCAATCAGACCGACTACAGACATCTACGTCAACATGCCTCGTCAAGAGCAAAATGCGATTTCAACAAATCCCGATGCAATTCCAACAATTGATCGAACTGCTTCTGGCTATTTCATGAACTTTGATACGTTTTCACTGGATCCAAGTGAGCCAGAAACGACGCAAGCCAAAAAATCACCCAAACAGAAAATCACTGACTTTTTGAACTTTTTTAGAAAGACTTACCTGGTGTCACCTTGGATAGAACTATGGTATATCTCTGGGAGTTTATTTTTTCTTTTCTGGCTAGGTTTAATAATAACTTCTAGTATGCTTTTTAATGGACGATACCTCCAGCAGAGCTCTACAGCCCAAAGAGTCAATTTGATTTTAAAGCCACACCAGTATTCACATCGTGAACCAAGAGACTTGTCTTCAGTGAACATCACAGTAGTGCCTATACCGGACGGTATAGTATGGGACAAGATTGATTTCGATATATTCGGTCCGACTGAACTTTTAAAGCTTAAACATGTATTTAAAATTTCTCCAACCCAAAGGGGTGCGCATCTCACAAAGTCCAGTAGTCAGTTGTAGATACAAAAAATATATAATTTCTTTATTTCGATCCGTATTAAAAAACATTAAACATTAATACTCCAGCCAACGCGTTTCATTCCCATATTGGGAACTTCATCAGGGCTGAAAAGTAACAAATAATACACATATTATGATCAAATAACACGACACAAGACTTAACAAAAACCAATAAACACATTAATTCGACATAACACTACTATATACTATTAATTAGACAACTCAAGACTCCCACAATTGTAACATCACTGGACAACAACAATATGTACAATTTATGAGCTACACTTCATCACTCGCAGTGCCCGCATGTGCGAACAGAACATGGCCCCTCATTTTATACAAATTGTGAGCTACACACCATCATATAGAATGCCCACATGTACAAACACAACATAGCCCCTCATTTGGAACACTTCTATGGCAGTTATATATCACAATTTCCTCATTTTCAGAGAAACTTGCCATGATTTTAAAGAAAATATATATGAAGTCGGCAGGTCACGGCTAACAAAGATAGAAACAATTTCAAGCAACTTCAGCCACTAAAACAGAAAATTGAATGTTTTGTTACAATTCTTACCAAGTAAAAGAAGTAAAAAATGGCTCAAATATGTCGCTTAGTATTCGCAAGTTTCCGCGTACAGCAGATGACAATTAAGGTATAGTCACCTTTGAAATATATATAAATGTACGGATTTCAATATGCCTGTGAAGGGAGAGGCAAGTTTTAAGACATGTGCATGGTATGTCACGTATGAACCACACTCAGTTATTTATTAGCATTAAGTTGGAACAGAGCAGGGAAAACAGCAGAATGGGAGAGCGAAAAGGGGGGAAGAGATAAGGAAAGAACATGTGGTAGGCCAAATATTTAAACATACACCAGCTCCATCAACGAGCCATCTGGTCATATTACTAACCGTAACAGCATTATATACACATATCCCTAAATTAAATAAACACACAGTCATATTTAATTACCCTCTAGTCATGCTCAGTACTCTTATCACACAGAGTAAAGATCACAAATAAGAAGATAATTCCAATCACATACCAAATCCAGCACCGGTTAATACCGGTGATATACATACACATTATATATTGTGGGTCGTAAAATCATAAGACAAAGTAGGCAAACTCAATCTGTAATTCAAATAATAAAAAGAAAGGGAAAACATGATCCCGTGTGTCACTACTAATCTACCAAAGACCAGTGTAGACAAAAAGGTCATAACCTAAAAACGCTAACCCATATTCACCCAAAAAAAAGGGAAAAAAAACCTGTAATCATACACCCTAAGTAAAACTAAAATGCCACATTAGATCATACCTCATATATTAATTGTCTCAGACGGTAGATTCGCATGCCTATAAAGCGTGATCCTGTGTATTGCACTAGGACCCAGCAACACAATCATGAGTATAGTAGCTCCTATAAGAGAAAAAACATATCCCCAATTGGAACCACAATAACAGTCAGCGCAGCAAATGGTAGTCGAAATAGCTCCCATGCCTATTCATCAGTATACCCCTAGTGCAGCCACCCTGCTCGTCCCGCACCCAGGGGACTGGATTTGCGTGCCCCCCACTTGGGATTCCTATCTACATATCCACATCAATATAGATGTAAATATTGCACATGCCCTGATCCGCATGTAAATGCCTGAATTGCAAAGCACACTTATGCGCATAATTATTTTTATTTTCAACATTAAAAGGAAATCCCGCAGTCCAAGCCAATACCACCCCTTGGCCTATGCCGAACAAAGCCAGTGCCTTTAAATAACACCATTAATGTATAAAAAACAAGTGCCCGAGTCCCGCTCGTTTCCCGTACTAATTTAGAAAAGTTTAAAAACGCCATTCCTCACGATGGGAGTTCCGCTACAGTCATATTGTCCCACCTTCGCCATCTTACCTTGCAGTCATACGTGTCTTCTTCCTTGTTCTTGTGCAAATGAACCTTCCCGCCACCGTTCGTAAATACGTCAGGCCCCGCCCACACATAGTTTAGGTGTCCAATTAACGGATACCAAGGGCGGGGGTAAAGAAACGCCTATCTTGATGTTTAAAAGACCGAAAGGTCCGTATATCGCCATTCATAAGTGGTGATAAATCACTAAAGATGTATAAAACATTTATATATACACATATGCGCGTGGACCTCAATAGTTGAAACGCCACTAATAAGGCGACTCACTACGTTTGTCATATTACGAAAGTCAACAATTCATCATGACCAAATAGTCGATAAATATTTTCTAAACACTCATATCAACCCAAATATTCATAAGGAAGATACTTTCATCAAATTAAAGGGATCCTGCACACATCGGCTTCCATATAACCAATAACGAAATACCCCTAATATCATTCTTACCTAAACTCCACTGTACGAATGGCCGCCATTTATAAGTGGTCAACCCAACTGCTTTGGGTAAATGAGAGATATGATCTCAAAGTTACAACATACATATACTTAGCCAGGCAAAAAATTAGTCGCCCATGCAAATCAGGTGACCGGATGACACCCACCGCACCAAAATCTCTGCAAGACAAATCACAGGGAAAGTTCCTGCCAATAATAGTAACAGGATTGTACGAAGTGATTCATGTATGAGGGGTTACCAAATATCCCTGGTGTTATTCCATAGTGGTATAAGGATACCACAATAGACACCAAGGTATGAATATTCAACCCGTGCCTAGGAATGAGGGTTCGAATTATAGTCCAAAAAGACAAAACACCCAATGTGCACGCATACATCATGAATAAACCTAACAGCAGGGTAGAAAATAAGAAAAAAGAGGGGGGAAAAAAGAAGAAAATAAAGTTATCAGAAATGAGTTGTTAAAATCGATCTGGGGTTCTAGGGACTGGCAAGTCCAGGGAACAGAAGTGCTATTTAGAGCATGCCTTGTTCCACAGCAGATTATATTTCTGAATGAAACTGTGCAACAGACATCCTGTCTTGGACTAGCCAAGAATAAGGAACTGAACTCACCTGGGTTTCCTACACCATCACAGATGGATGGGGGCAGAATTCAACTACACAAGGGGTAGGATTAGATGACATTATCCAGTACAACAGATCAGATCCTGATTGGACGAAATGGCTGGTTTGGCCCATTGACACAAACACCTGTCAACAGAGATTTATGAATACAACCGAAGGGTTTAGTGTCCATAGGCCAGATACACGCGTTGTACAGAGACAACACCCAGGGGTAGTGACATCCTATAGTGTTGGGAAGTTGTGCCTTGATTGGCTAGAGACCTCAACACTCACAGAGGTAAAACACCATTTGACCTTACTCACACCTGATGTAGACCTTAGGGATGTTTTACTAGGCCCAAGGAAAACACGTCAGAAACGTTTCATATATGCAGGCCTTTATGCCTACTATAATGAAAACTGGAAAATATCCCAACAGGAGGCCGCAGAAAGAATACGGGAAATAGACCGTATTAACTTAGAAAAGGCATTAGCTGTAGTGGATAATGGGTTAACAACTTTGACCTCCAGGATTTACACCTTAGGCAACATTGTGTCTTCGGCAATCAACATATTAGAACAAGATCTGGCCTTGTTACAATACGGGCAATCTCAGCTACGTTCTATTATGATGCTAAGCTGGACGCTGCAATCTTTGCGTGCAGGTTATGTGCCCTGGCGTTTTATAAACACCACGTCTCTGTTTTCAGAATACAATCTAACTGATAAACAGACAGATATGGCACAGAGGGGAGCCAAATATACAATGCTGCGTATTGAGATACGGGAAAGGTTACCATTCACTGTAGCCGAATCACCATCAACTGAATGGCTAATTCATGGCCAAATCACTCTGCCGGTCACTACGTTTCAGTTTCAATATTGCCTTGAGCAAAGGCAGGCAGACAAATATGAAAAGATGGGTAAGGGTTACATTAAGGAAACTTGAGAGTTACCATATAGATACCGATGCCGGAATGGGGATCGAGAAGTGTATCTGAGTGGTACAAACTGCAAGAACGCTTTAAGAGGTTCTCTCATGTGTCAGGATATTTCACAAGACGGAGCCTGTAACGGTTCAGTAGCAAACCTATCGTGTCACATGACAGGGACCCCAGCGGCCATGATCACATTGGTTTTTCAGCTGCTCTCGAATGGCAGTTACTTGATGCTAAATGGTCAAGGTTGCTGTGGGATGCTTCCGGGCATCGCATATCTGGTCACTGTTAACTCCAGGGTTACTTGCTGTATGCAAGTATTGTTTCCGCCACTGAACACAGTCAGGGAGGCGCTGCTATGGCCTTCACTGAACGTTTCTTTCATACAATTTGATACTCTGAGCAGACTGCAAGCCAAGCTTTTACAGCAACCCGTGCCCTTAACCTCCGCTCGAGAAACCTATGAACTTCAAGTTGCAAGGACCTCGACTGAGATACAGGCGCTTATACGCACAAACTGCCCCTTTCATTTCATAGAAATGGTGGGACATATCTTCAATATGTCAGATACGAGCAGTATGGTACACCTATTTAAGACCATAGGGTCAGGACTGTTAAGCACCTTTCAGACAGTCCTCGGAGTAATCCCAAATTTTATACACTCCGTATTGGGAAGCGTATTTGGAGGACTCCCGCTTATCCTATTGCTGGTTGCAGGGGTCCTATTCATAATACTACTGCTACGCAATGGACGGCCCAATTCCCGAGGGAATGGCGAACATGCTCCTGGAGCGGAAATACCGTGAGCGCATGGTACAACTTCTGGGCATTTCTTGCCTGCGAGAACTCAATGCCTCCTGGTTTCTATCCTTTTGACCAGTCTGGGTAGACTGCATCTTACCTGTTCTTCGATGCCTGCTCTGCGGAGAAGAATGCACGTTGGATCTTTGTCTAACATTTCCATCAGATGCGCCTCCGGACACGGATGCAATGCTGGACCCCCTAAAGGCCCATGCTCTGCGTTGTCCCCAGCGTCTTTCGATTCTGATGAACGCATTCCTTGAGAATCCACAGGTGCTGTTTGCTCCTGCTGGGTTAGGTGACTCCTCCACAGGCACCCAGGTAACAACAGCCGCACAAGCTGCCGCAGCACCGACTGTTGGCAGTGCTACATACCATCTATGTGCGAATGACGTTCTCTGTGAGGCGTTGGATTTGTCGTCTGCAGTAGCTCACACTGTTATGTTGTGCTTCCCAGCCAGGACACTTAATCTCGAATTGGCTCATCGTGTCCTGGGAAAGAATTCGGCTTCTCCACTTGTTTTCATAATAAGCGAGCAAATTTGGAACACTTCCTAAATTGACACTTTGGCTTGAGAAAAGCATGGCCTACTTCCGCTTTGAGTGAAGCAACTTATATAGAGAAACAAAATAGACATTTCTTTTTTTAGTGGCAATAGCTGAATTGTAAAAAATTTTGAAGTTTTTTTTAAACAATTTTAAAACCATGTTTTTACTTGCTTTTAAAATGTTTTTAAATTGTCCAGATTTTAAGTATGGTCATTGTCATCCTGTTCGGAAGAGGAGTGGGTGTTATGTCCCGTATAGAGGCCCTAATGTAGACCCGTTCATACATGCCCTAAAATGGACGTATTCATATTTGCCCTAATACGGTCATATTCGTACTTGCCCTATTATGGTCAAAGCCGCATATGTCCTATTACGGTCATAACTGTACATGTCCTATTATAGTCATGATTCCTTATATAGGCATGATCTTTCACCTACATTGGTCCTCACTAGTACACAACGTGCTCTGAGGGCTGAACGTTATCTATTCTGTGGTTTTGAATACAGCAGGGTTTTTCCCAAACACAGGCCCACACTGTACTCATCAATTGTGCATGGCTCTCTAGGAATACACCACCTGCATAATATGTATGTACAAAGTTCACCCCTGACGTCTTCCTCAAGTCTAACATGACCAATACAAACCATACGAAGCAACCAGAGTCTTCAGGGTATAAATATACCACATCTTACCCCAGTAAGACAGAGGGAACCGAGACTTCCATGCTGACACACGGACCAGAGACACTGAGGCTCCTGAATGCAGTCGCTCCAGCTGACACGGTCTAACACAGCCCTTGCGGGGTGTCCAACTCGAGACCAGGACAGGGTCCCACACTCTCTCTATTCAGGTATGGGGGTTCGACTAAATCCTAGAAGGATTCTTGGCTCTTAGGCTTTTAGACCTACACATATGCTAGGTACACTCAGGTACATCCAGTTAGGCATCATAGGAGTACGCGCACTTTCATAATGCTTTTTATATTCATGTATGTATTCATGACTATTGCAATATGGTAGAACTGTTCTATCCCTTTGCTTTTATCGTACTGCTGATAATATATCTCTGCTATTGTCTGCTGATTGCCGCAGCACATATATTTTACACTAGAATAACAACTGTTCAATAAATACTTATTGAAATGCCCAGACTGTTTATTCTGTGTAACTCTCTGAGACATACCGAATAAGTAAGCACGAGTGACTGAGCGAAAAGTAGTATATTGTTTCCACGATTCTTAGGAATTAGGGTTGTCATGATCTAAGGTTGCCAGAAACTAATCTCTCCCCGATAAGAGGAGATTCTAGTGGCACTGTGAGCTAGCTAATGCAAATCAGGCTAACATACGCGATGGGGGTGCACAGAGCCAGTCTGCCACCAAGCCCACAGTTTATGTTATCCAAACGTGCAGGTCCTGCATGGGTACTATAGGAACTACATGACAATCCAGGGGTAGTGACATCATACATTGTTGGGAAGTTATGCCTCGATTGGCTAAGAACCTCAACATGGTCACAAGTAAAACAACACTTATCCTTACTTACGAAGGATGTGGATCTACGGGATTTTTTATTTGGTCCTAAAAAGCCATGTCACAAACGTTTCTATTATGCTGTCTATAATGAAATCTGGAAAATATCCCAACAGGAGGCCGCGGAGAGGTTACATGAAATAGATCGATTAAACCTAGACAAAGCTCTTGACGTGGTTGGCAATGGTTTAACTACACTAACATCCAGGATATATTCACTGGGCAACATTGTATCCTCTGCAATAGATATATTAGAACAAGATTTGTCCATATTACAACACGGGCAATCACAATTGCGTTCTATTATATTATTAAGCTGGACGCTGCAATCTTTGTGCGCAGGCTATGTGCCCTGGCGTTTCATCAACAGTACATCTCTGTGTTCTTCATACAACCTAACAGAAAAACAGCTAGAAATGGCACAAAGGGGAGCAAAATGTACAATGCTGCGTATTTAAAAACTGGATAGATTAGCTTTTACAGTGGCAGAATCTCCGTCTACGGAATGGTTAATCCATGGCCACATAACTCTACCAGTCACTACTTTTCAATTTCAATATTGCCTAGAACAAATGCAGGCAGGCAGATATGTAGAAATGGGTAGGGAATTCATCCAGGAATCTTGGGAATTACCGTACAGATTTTGATGCCGGAGTGGGGATAGAGAAGTGTTTTTAAGAGGTACAAACTGTGAGAACAATTTACTGGATCACTCATATGTCAGGATATAATGCTGCATGGGGCTTGTAACGGTTCGGAAGCGAAATTCGTCCGGTCACTTGAGGGGTACCCCAGCTGCCGTGATCACTCCAGTGTTCAGGCTACTTTCAAATGGGAGTTACTTGATGCTGAGTGACCTAGGTTGCTGTGGGATGCTTCCGGGCATCGCATATCTGGTAACCGTGAGCTCCAGGGTTACTTGCTGTATGCAAGTATTGTTTCCACCAACACATACAGTCAGGGAGGCGCCGTTATGGCCTTCGCTAAATGTTTCATTAATACGGTTTGATGCTTTGAGCAGAATGAAAGCCATGCTTTTACAGAAGTCTCTGCCCTTAACCTCCGCTCGAGAGTCTTTTGATCTCCAGATCGCAAGGTCTTCAGCAGAGATACAGGCGCTCATACGTACGAATTGCCCCTTCCATTTCGCAGAAATGGTAAATCGTATCTTTAACATGTCTGATACGACAGGCATTGTCCACCTATTTAAGACCATAGGTTCTGGACTATTAAGCACCTTTCAGACGGTCCTCGGAGTTATACCAAACTTTATACACTCCATTTTTGGAAGCATTTTTGGAGGACTTCCGCTGATCCTGTTTCTAATAGCAGGTATCCTGATCGTAATTTTTCTGCTACGCAATGGACGTCCCAGTCACCAAGGAGATGGAAACAGTACTCCTGGAGCGAAAATACCATGATCCCATGGTACAACATCTGGGCACACCTTGCCTGAGAGAACTAAGTGCATCTTGGTTCTTGTCATTTAGAACAGTCTGGATGGACTGCATCTTACCTGTCCTCCAATGCCTGTTTTGCGGAGAAGAATGCGTGTTGGACCTCTGTCTGACACTTCCATCATGTGCACAACTGGACGTTGATGCTTTACTGGACCCAATAACGGCCCATGTTCTGCAGTGTCCCCAGCGTATTCCAATGTTGATGGCGGCATTCCTAGAGCCTCCACAGGTAGTCACGGCTCCTGTTGGTATGGACACCGGCTCCTCCTCTGACGCCCAGGCCTTGGACGGCGCACAGGCTGGCCCAGCGCTGGCTGTGGACAGCACGGAAAATCATCTGTGCTCAATTGACATAATCTGCGACGTGTTACAGGGACCATCGTCTGCGGAAGCAGGCAACGATAATGTTGCGTCTACCAGCCAGGACACACAAACATTTGACTCATTTGGCCCGCCGCGTGCTGGGAGAAATTCGACTTTTTGAAAAACAAACTAAAAATTGGAACTCCATTACAAAATTGACATTCTTTTTGAGCCTGCATGGCTTTCAAATGCTTGCAGTAGTTCGAACTATACCTACGGACACATTAGAGCTATGACTTGAGTGGCAATTTACTTGTTTTTAACTTTTTAAAGATTTTTTAGAACTTTTAAATTATTTTTCATTAACGATTAGCGTACCAGTGTCTAGTCAACCTAGTAGTACGCTGAGAATTTAACTATGTCGTCCATTCAGAAGAGGAATGGATGTTATATTCCATATAGGTACCATAATATAGGCCCAGGTAACTTCATAACCCTTCACCTATATTCTTCCCTACATTGCACTTATAACGGTTTACAGGGACTGACCTTTTACCTAGATACGGCACTGCATTCAGAGCACGGGGTTTCCCTAGTTCGAAATCTCATACATTATGCATGAGGATTCTTGGAAGCACAGCAGGACTACTGTTAGACTTGGGGGTCTCTAGTTGGCAGAGGTAGGTACCTTTGACCAAATAGGGACCCTTGCGTCTAGTCAGGGTAAG
>CAWUFW010026712.1:0-31407 GCA_963921515.1 Calotriton arnoldi
TGTGCGGCGACGCGTCGGTCGCCAAGTATTGGCTTCCTTCGGCTGGCTTTTGTATGCGTGTCGGTCGTACGGCTTGAGCTCCGTGCGACTCGGTCTGGTTTTCCACGCATTGCATCGTACTACGCGGGTCGGAGTTCGCGGGTACGTTTCGTTCGGGTTCATTCCTGGTGCGTGTCGGTCGGTTCGATTCGCGTGGTTTCCCGGCCGGATAGCTTGTTTCCGTCCGGTTCGGTCGTTCGGCTTGTGTTCCATATGAGTCGGTCGTGATTCACATGTATTTCATCGTACTACCCAGGTCGGCAGCGCCGGTACGTGTTGGTCGGACTATATTCCCGTACCGAGTCGGTCGGTATGTTTTCCGGCCCAAATCGGAATCGGCCCCTATGTCAGAAACACATCAAACACTAAACTACCAAAACAACACCAAACTACTCAAAAAATGAACATTTAACACCCTAACAAGTCTAACAACACTACTACTGCCTCCCCCTACCCTAAAACTACCTTAAAAGTAAATTAAATCAAACTTACCTTAACCGACGAAACACAGCTCCCAACCGCGAGGTTCCGTCTTCCGAAATGACCTAAAAACGAAACAGATAGACAGAAAAGTGAAGAAATGGAAAAAAATGTCCGCGTGATAAAAATGAAAATAACACTAACTCCCCATAGACAAGAATGGAGAAATAATAAAAAAATATAACAAAATAAATGTATATTTTTATATTTTGAAAAAGAAAATTTAAAATATAGACTTAGGGGCCGATTCCGATCTCGGCCGGTAGGGCACCGAATCGGATTCGGCTTAACCGGATCCGATTCGGAGCCCTCTTTTCCGACCGATTCGTACATGAGTCCGGCCGAGCGAGTACGATGCGAGCGCACGCGAAATCGCCGACCGACTCGTACGCGGGTCCGAACTGCTCCGACCAACTCGAACGGACACGACTCGCACCGCGCAATGGAGACGTTCTCCGGCCGGGCAAGTACGATGCGTGCCGCGAGCAGTGCGACCGACTCGCACCGTCCGGCTCGAAAGAGCTGTCGGAGCCGGACTTTGGGGGTCCGTGTCGGACCCCCCTGTACGCCTAGCCGCGCGAGTCGCACACAGGGGGGACCCATGGGTCCCCCCTACCTGTGCATGTACAGCGCGATCCGCATCGACGCGTACCCGCTGTAGGGGGCGCCCTTGTTTGCCTCGCACCCATTGAGTCAATGAGAGCCCGCGTACGCGTTGTACGACTGGCTCCCATTGACTTCAATGGGAGTCCGACCGAATCGAGTCCGATAGCATGCGTACGCATCGTACTCGTTCGGTCGGACTGCCAGAGTCCGATTCGGTCGGAATTCTCTCCGAGTCCGGCTCGGTCGGAGAGATTTCCGGCCCGAATCGGAATCGGCCCCAAAATGTACAAAAAATGTAAAATATATATTAAATATATTATCATAAAATATAATATTTAATATATATTAAAATGTATATTTCTTTGATGTACTCACCTTCAACATATAAAATTACAAGAAGACTATTGTAAATGTGCAAACAATATAACAATGTTTAATTAAAAAAATATAGGATACAAAAATATGGGGCTCATTATGATGGCGGTCCTTCCACCATCATACAGAAAATGTCCACCACCAAATTAGGATGGCGGTGAGAATCACAATGGTCCCGCGGTGGACGGAAAGTCTGTCCGCCATGGTTCCGCAAGGAGGTCCTTTTACGGCTGCCTTGTGGAACCCGGAACCGGGCAACATTGCGGCGGCGCCGTGCAGGCACCACCGTAGGGATTACGGTATCCCTTTACGCCTGTCTTTTTGCAGCGGATATTCTGCCGCAGGCGGAGACTGCCTTTGGGGGCCTGTTGCGGGCCCCCTCTGTGTGGTGGGGTGCACTGGGGGGTACCATGGGACCCCCCTGCAGTTCCATGCACCAAGTGGCAGGCACCGTGTGGTGCCTGCCACGTGGTGCAGGGAAATGCGGTGCATGCACCTTTATCATTGCGGACGGTGCTGCAGCCAGCAACACCGCCCGCAATGATAAAGGCCCAGGTTGCACCCGCCAGTATGGCGGGCGCATCCTAATAGCAGTGGTGGGACTGCTGCATGTCTGGCGGGCAGTCCCAAATACAGCTATGGTGGCGGGCGGACCAAGTCCGCCCGCCATCATAATGAGCCCCTATGTTTGCAAAACTAATTTGTAAATTATTTAATATATTAAATATTATTTTTTTTAAATAAAAATATTGAATATACTAAATAATAAAAACTTAGGGGCCGATTCCGATCTCGGCCGGTAGGGCTCCGAATCGGATTCGGCTTTACCGGATCTGATTCGGAGGCCTTTTTCCCGACCGATTCGTACAGTCGTCCCAGCGAGCAAGTACGATGCGAGCGCACGCGAAATCGCCGACCGACTCGTTCCCGGGTCCGAACCGCTCCGACCGACTCATACGGACACGGCTCCCACCATGCAATGGAGACGTTTCCCGACCGAGCAAGTACGATGCACGCTTCGAACAGCCCGACCGACTCGTAGCGTCCGGCTCCAAAGAGCTGACGGAGCCGGACTTCGGGGGTCCGTGTCGGACCCCCCTGCACGCGTAGCTGCACGAGTCACACACAGGGGGGGACCCAAGGGTCCCCCCTAAACATGCATGTACGGTGCGAGTCGCACCGACGCGTACCCACTGTAGGGGGCCCCCCTGTTCGCGACGTACACATTCAGTCAATGGGAGCCCGTGTACGTGTTGTACGACTGGCTGCCATTGACTTCAATGGGAGTCCGACCGAATCGAGTCGGGCAGCATACAGCCGCATCGTACTCGCTCGGTCGGACTGCGGGAGTCCGGCTCGGTCAGAAATCTCTCCGGATCCGGCTCGGTCGGAGAGATTTCCGGCCCGAATCGGAATCGGCCCCTAAATGTACAAACTATAACAATGCAAAATACATAAGATATAATTTTATGATAAAATTATGTAAAATGTGTTAAAAAACATGTAAAAACAAATGCACAAAATGTTTTACTTTGCTGAAAAAATGATAAATAACAAAAATCAAAAAGTCTATACTGAAAGAACTGAAAATATACTTACTTTAATACTACATGACTATGCTTCATAAAAATGTACCATTTTTCAAAACTGTTTAAAAAATATGTATGTAAAAATATATTTTTAATTTTGCAAATGTACATTAAAAATATATGTTAAAACATTTTATGCTTTATAATGTATTCTGAATAACACCAAAATTTGTTAATCATGTTTTTCAATATTTTTAAAAATTGCATAACAAAATAAAAAAAAAAATTTTAATTGTGAACAACTAAAATAAATACTTGTTTGCAAATAAAAATGTTAACAATAACAACTGACATACATCTCCTTTCTTATTTTAATTTACATAAAAAGTCTAAGAAAATACTATATAATAAATCATAAAAAAATTACTATTCCTAACTCCAAAACCAACTAAACTCAGGGAAAATGCTGGATAATAAACCAATAAAAAAATTACTATTCTTGACTTCAAAACCAGCTAAACTTAAGGAAAGTGTTGGATAACAAACCATAAAAATTACTATTCCAAATCCAAAACCAACTAAACTCAGGGAAAGTGCTGGATAACAAACCATAAGATTGTTTTACTATTCCTAACTCGAAAACCAACTTACCTCAGGGAAAGTGCTGGATAATAAACCAATACAAATAATTACTATTCCTAACTCCAAAACCAACTAAACTAAGGGAATGTGCTGGATAATAAACTATACAACATTGCTATTTCAACACCAACTAAACTCAGGGAAAGGGCTGGATAATAAACCATACAAAATTACTATTTCAACTCCAAAACCAACTAAACTCAGGGAAAGTGCTGGATAATAAACCAATACAAATAATTACTATTCCTAACTCCAAAACCAACTCAACTAAGGGAATGTGCTGGATAATAAACCAATAAAAAAATGTACTATTCCTAACTCCAAAACCAACTAAACTCAGGGAAAGTGCTGGATAATAAACTATAAAAAATTACTATTCCAACTCTAACACCAACTAAACTCAGAGAAAGTGCTGAAAAATAAACCAATGAAAAAATTATTATTCCTAACTCTAAAACCAACTAAACTCAGGGAAAGTGCTGGATAATAAACCAATAAAAAAATTACTATTCCTAACTCCAAACCCAACTAAACTCAGGGAAAGTGCTGGATAATAAACTATAAAAAATGACTATTCCAACACCAACTAAACTCAGGGAAAGTGCTAGATAATAAACTATAAAAAAAATTACTATTCCAACTCCAACACCAACTAATCTCAGGGAAAGTGCTGGATAATAAACCAATAAAATAATTACTATTCCTAACTCCAAAACCAACTAAACTCAGGGAAAGTGCTGGATAATAAACCAATAAAAAAATACTATTCCTAACTCCAAAACCAACTAAACTCAGGGAACGTGCTGGATAATAAACTATAAATAATTACTATTCCAATACCAACTAAACTCAGGGAAAGTGCTGGACAATAAACCATAACATTGTTTTACTATTCCTAACTCCAAAACCAACTAAACTCAGGGAAAGTGTTGGATAATAAACCATACAAAATTACTATTTCAACTCCAAAACCAACTAAACTCAGGGAAAGTGCTGGATAATAAACCAATAAAATAATTACTATTTCTAACTCCAAAACCAACTAAACTCAGGGAAAGTGCTGGATAATTAACTATAAAAATTACTATTCCAACACCAACTAAACTCAGGGAAAGTGCTGGATAATAAACCATAAAAAAAATTACTATTCCTAACTCCAAAACCAACTAAACTCAGGGAAAGTTCTAGATAATAAACTATAAAAATATTACTATTCCTAACTCCAAAACCAACTAAACTCAGGGAAAGTGCTGGATAATAAACCAATAAAATAATTACTATTCCTAACTCCAAAACCATCTAAACTCAGGGAAAGTGCTGGATAATTAACTATAAAAAATAACTATTCCAACACCAACTAAACTCAGGGAAAGTGCTGGATAATAAACCATAAAAAAACATTACTATTCCTAACTCATAAGCCAACTAAACTCAGGGAAAGTTTCTAGATAATAAACGCAAACAAATTACTATTCCAACTCCAACACCAACTAAACTCAGGGAAAGTGCTGGATAATAAACCAATAAAAAAATGTACTATTCCTAACTCCAAAACCAACTAATCTCAGGGAAAGTGTTGGATAAGAAACCATACAAAATTACTATTTCAACTCCAAAACCAACTAAACTCAGGGAAAGTGCTGGATAATAAACTATAAAAAATTACTATTCCAACTCTAACACCAACTAAACTCAGGGAAAGTGCTGAAAAATAAACCAATGAAAAAATTATTATTCCTAACTCTAAAACCAACTAAACTCAGGGAAAGTGCTGGATAATAAACCAATAAAAAAATTACTATTCCTAACTCCAAAACCAACTAAACTCAGGGAAAGTGCTAGATAATAAACTATAGAAAATGACTATTCCAACACCAACTAAACTCAGGGAAAGTGCTAGATAATAAACTATAAAAAAAATACTATTCCTAACTCTAAAACCAACTAAACTCAGGGAAAGTGTTGGATAATAAACCATACAAAATTACTATTTCAACTCCAAAACCAACTAAACTCAGGGAAAGTGCTGGATAATAAACTGTAAAAAATTACTATACCAACTCCAACACCAACTAATCTCAGGGAAAGTGCTGGATAATAAACCAATAAAATAATTACTATTCCTAACTCCAAAACCAACTAAACTCAGGGAAACTGCTGGAAAATTAACTATAGAAAATTACTATTCCAACACCAACTAAACTCAGGAAAAGTGCTGGATAATAAACCATAAAAAAATTACTATTCCTAACTCCAAAACCAACTAAACTCAGGGAAAGTTCTAGATAATAAACTATACAAAAATTACTATTCCTAACTCCCAAACCAACTAAACTCAGGGAAAGTGCTGGATAATAAACCAATAAAATAATTACTATTCCTAACTCCAAAACCAACTAAACTCAGGGAAAGTGCTGGATAATTAACTATAAAAAATTACTATTCCAACACCAACTAAACTCAGGTAAAGTGCTGGATAATAAACCATAAAAAAACATTACTATTCCTAACTCATAAGCCAACTAAACTCAGGGAAAGTTTCTAGATAATAAACACAAAAGAATTACTATCCCAACTCCAACACCAACTAAACTCAGGGATAGTGCTGGATAATAAACCGATAAAAAAAATACTATTCCTAACTCCAAAACCAACTAAACTCAGGGAAAGTGCTGGATAATAAACTATAAAAAATTACTATTCCAACTCCAACACCAAATAATCTCAGGGAAAGTGCTGGATAATAAACCAATAAAACAATTACTATTCCTAACTCCAAAACCAACTAAACTCAGGGAAAGTGCTGGATAATAAACTATAAAAAATTACTATTCCAACTCTAACACCAACTAAACTCAGGAAAAGTGCTGAAAAATAAACCAATGAAAAAATTATTATTCCTAACTCTAAAACCAACTAAACTCAGGGAAAGTGCTGGATAATAAACCAATAAAAAAATTACTATTCCTAACTCCAAAACCAACTAAACTCAGGGAAAGTGCTAGATAATAAACTATAGAAAATGACTATTCCAACACCAACTAAACTCAGGGAAAGTGCTAGATAATAAACTATAAAAAAAATACTATTCCTAACTCTAAAACCAACTAAACTCAGGGAAAGTGTTGGATAATAAACCATACAAAATTACTATTTCAACTCCAAAACCAACTAAACTCAGGGAAAGTGCTGGATAATAAACTGTAAAAAATTACTATACCAACTCCAACACCAACTAATCTCAGGGAAAGTGCTGGATAATAAACCAATAAAATAATTACTATTCCTAACTCCAAAACCAACTAAACTCAGGGAAACTGCTGGAAAATTAACTATAGAAAATTACTATTCCAACACCAACTAAACTCAGGAAAAGTGCTGGATAATAAACCATAAAAAAAATTACTATTCCTAACTCCAAAACCAACTAAACTCAGGGAAAGTTCTAGATAATAAACTATACAAAAATTACTATTCCTAACTCCCAAACCAACTAAACTCAGGGAAAGTGCTGGATAATAAACCAATAAAATAATTACTATTCCTAACTCCAAAACCAACTAAACTCAGGGAAAGTGCTGGATAATAAACCATAAAAAAACATTACTATTCCTAACTCATAAGCCAACTAAACTCAGGGAAAGTTTCTAGATAATAAACACAAAAGAATTACTATCCCAACTCCAACACCAACTAAACTCAGGGATAGTGCTGGATAATAAACCGATAAAAAAAATACTATTCCTAACTCCAAAACCAACTAAACTCAGGGAAAGTGCTGGATAATAAACTATAAAAAAATTACTATTCCAACTCCAACACCAAATAATCTCAGGGAAAGTGCTGGATAATAAACCAATAAAACAATTACTATTCCTAACTCCAAAACCAATTAACTCAGGGAAAGTGGTGGATAATAAACCAATAAAATAATTACTGTTCCTAACTCCAAAACCAACTAAACTCAGGGAAAGTGCTGGATAATTAATTATAAAAAATTACTATTCCAACACCAACTAAACTCAGGGAAAGTGTTGGATAATAAACCATAAAAAAACATTACTATTCCTAACTCCAAAACCAACTAAACTCAGGGAAAGTTCTAGATAATAAACGCAAAAAAAGTACTATTCCAACTCCAACACCAACTAAACTCAGGGAAAGTGCTGGATAATAAACTATAAAAAATTACTATTCCAACTCCAACACCAACTAATCTCAGGGAAAGTGCTGGATAATAAACCAATAAAAAAATTATTAATCCTAACTCCAAAACCAACTAAACTCAGGGAAAGTGCTGGATAATAAACCAATAAAATAATTACTATTCCTAACTCCAAAACCAACTAAACTCAGGGAAAGTGCTGGATAATTAACTATAAAAAATTACTATTCCAACACCAACTAAACTCAGGGAAAGTGCTGGATAATAAACCATAAAAAAACATTACTATTCCTAACTCCAAAACCAACTAAACTCAGGGAAAGTTCTAGATAATAAACTCAAAAAAATTACTATTCCAACTCCAACACCAACTAAACTCAGGGAAAGTGCTGGATAGTAAACTATAAAAAATTACTATTCCAACTCCAACACCAACTAAACTCAGGGAAAGTGCTGGATAGTAAACTATAAAAAATTACTATTCCAACTCCAAAACCAACTAAACTCAAGGAAAGTGTTGGATAATAAACCATAAAAAATACTATTCCAACTCCAAAACCAACTAAACTCAGGGAAAGTGCTGGATAATAAACCATAAAATAATTACTATTACAACTTCAAACCAACTAAAGTCAAAGAAAGTGCTTGATAATAAACTTTAAAAAAATTACTATTCAAACTTCAAAACAAATATACTAAGGGCAAGTGCTAAATAATGGAAAAATGTAAACATATAAAAAAATTAAAAACTATGAAAAAAACATAAATTTATAAAAATATACAATTTTTTCAAATTTAAAAATTCAACAAACATTTACAAAAAATTGTTAAAAACATTTTTAAATCTATTTTTTTAAAACTACATATTATAAATTACAATATTTTAAAAAATTAAAAATTGTCAATACAATTTGGATTTTTCTCTTCTTACAAAAATGTAAGAAATTTTAATATTAAATTATGAATTTCCCTTAATTTTTTATAAAAATTTAAATTCTATATTTTCCGAATTAAAAAAATATTACTAATACTTAAAACATTTGTAAAACAAAAATAATAAAAAATAATATATATATAAATAAAAATAACATAATTTTACAATCATATATTTATTTAAAGAATTATTTTAATTAAAAAAATTTGTAATATTTTTTTACAATTTACATAAAAATATTTGCACCCCAAAAAAACTTCAAAATTTTAAACACTTTTAATTTTTAAATTTTCAATTTAAAAAAGTTCTTCAAATTTTAGAATTTTTTTAAATTAAAAAATATATTAAACCAACATTTTTAAATTACATCCCACCCTTATCCCCTATAAACATCCCGCTCCTAAAATGTTACAAACTTTTTTAAAATAATTAATACTTTAAACAAATACTTTTAAATTACTCCCCACCCTTATCCCTTATAAATCCAACATCCCGCTCCTAAAAATAAGTGAAACTACAATAAAAACAGACATTTTAACATTAAAAAATAAATGTAAACATATATACATATAAAATAACTACTACTAATATATTAAAAGAAGAATTTAGGGGCACATTACGATGGCGGGCGGAAGCACCACCGCCGTGCTGGCGGATGCAAAAACCACCAGTTACCGCCGGCACGCAGCAGTCCACACGCCCGCCCAATTACGATGCGAAAAGTAGGCCAAACACCGCCGGCAAGCCAGCAACACCGTCCGCCATCAAAGTGCGCCCGTACATGTAGCGGCGCAGCCCAACTGACACACACCGTCCGACCAAACACGTCCCGCCTGGCGCATAAATTACGATGCCGCAAACAAACGGCTCCCACGGCCAAGAGATACCGTACGACAAACCGAAGCGGTAACACGGACGCCGAGCACGGACAACGAAGAAGCGGCTCCCCGAGCATGAATCCAGCACTGCAGGCACTCCCCATGCTTCTGCTGATGCACCACCAAGGACGCAACGTACCGCGGAGACGCAGGTAGGCACACACACAACAAGTGCACGCAAACAGCGCACACAGTGCAAGGGCGGAAAAAGCGGACAACCCCCCACCAGCGCGTGTACACTACACATCCACCATCGCATCCACATATGACACACAGGCCAAATCGTAACATCGCAGAACACATGTGTACACACCACCTGGGACTAGGAACCAACCACCCCGTCACGGCCCCAAAGCGCCGATGACGCCGCCACACATGCGCACAACGCAGAGGCCAACCGCAGCGCCATGCATGCGTCGCACACAGACACAGGGACACAACCAAGCAGCGCACACATCAGCCCCACCCCGAACGCACATGACACGTGACAGGCCGGCCACAGACATGTCCTCAACGCCCAATTCACGGACAACACCCAACGCCACACAACCGACGCACACATGTCAGTGAAGTCACGCAACAGCAGGACACACCCCAGTGTAACAAACATGGCGTAGCACACAGCGGCGGCAACACCAACTAGGAGAAGCAGGGCCCCTTCGGGAAGAGGAACGCCAGTACCACACAGAAACACCCATACCACCCTGCACATATGAACAAGACATATAAAACGGAACACCAAAGAGCCCGGGGACCGACAACAGGTGGCCCAAGAATAACATTCACACACAAGGCCCAACGCAGAGCGGAAAGGCAGCCTGCCGCCCACACAAGGGAGAGCAGACAGCACTGAATGACCTTCCATTCCAACTCCGAAACCACAGCCCTACGACAGAAGCCGGTGAATACAGCCATTGTCCAAGAATAGACCAACACAGGCATGCCGAGGAGACCGACCACAGGGCAGATAGCGCATATCACAGAAGCACACAACGGACGGGGAAGAAAGAAGAAAACACTCCCCCATGTCGGCCACATGCAAGTTAATTGGAAGGAGTCACACAGCACTGACCTTGAACTGTCTGAGAAGCATGTGGGAAGAGGGCCCGTGTCCTCCAAACAAGCCAACAGAACACAAGTCCTGTCTCCCCACGACTACACAGAGCTCACAGCAACCCCGGAGCGTGCACATTGCAGACTGCACACACAGCCGGAGCACGCCACCTCAACGAACCGCTGCGAAATGGCAACCGCAACACACCTACCCAACTACGCCGAACAGCTCAAGCTGTACAAAACCAACCTGTGCCATACATTGGGATGCGATCTCCTGTCCCTGCTGAACGTAAGTTACCGACTGACTTACCGCATCACATTGTTCAGCTGCGTCATGCCCGTCTTCTACTGTCGGAGGTGTCCCTACCAGCATCCCGTCGAGATATGCCTCTCCAACCCGGCATGTCTGAAGGCGGACCTGCTACCACTACTCCTCCCTCTGGACGCACACGACAGGGCCTGCTCTGCCTATGGGGGCATGGCGTATGTGGCCAACATCGCACCCGCACTGAAATGGGACCACTGTGCCTCCACACGACGGATCATCGATAACAGCTACATCGAATGTCACCCAGCATGCCCCATCATGGTCCTAAAAGGGACAACCTACGAACAACACCTTGACAGCCACCATCCGCTTCATTGGCTGGCAAACATGTACACCACCAATGACATGGAAGCCCTGCTGGACGGCATCGCATACCTGACAACCTGTAAATACGTCGGACCACAACGCAGGTTCCCCGAGTGACCTATGATGTCCAACCCCGCACCCATGCTTAGCTTCCGCATGGACTGGCCAGTCACCACCACAACAGCCATACCAAACGACCGGCAACTGTAACCACACCATCAACGACATCGCCATGACATCGGATATGACCGGGACATGCACACTGTTCCCCATCACATCCAGGAACACCGCATGCATCGTGGGAGGCAGTGGCATGGGCTCTGTGTATCGCACCCACATGGACGGAACTGCACGAACAACCAGGACACGACATGGATCCAGCGCCCATGGACACACACACCACTCAGTGGACATGAATAGGTCGCCTGGAGTCTGTGGGTGCTGCACCCCTCCCACCCCCGCCCGGGAATCCCATACCAGGACCTTTGCATGGACGACAAGTGCATACAACAACAACACGACCCCAGTGACTGTGACATGTCCAGTAACCACCACAGTGCAACAACAAGTGGCACGCCGCTGCATGCACGCAAGCACATGCCCTGATGTCATCTCACATGCACGCGTGCATGAGGAACAACCGCAGCAAACCTGTCACATGGAACTGAGATGGACTGTGCCCATGATGCCAAGCGGTCTGGTAGGCTACATGTATACCGTCTGTGTCAAAGTCCGCAGCTCCGCAGCTATACGTAAATGTACATTAGCACAGCCTTGGCCAAGCAGATGTCACTCTGAAGCCCACATCCCACATGCAACAGCCAATCACATGTAACCCCACACATTCTATCCCATTTGCAATCATGCTCAGTATATCCTCAACATGTATCCCGCTGCCAGTAGTGTCCACTATACTGCATCACAGAGGACAGAAGACTCAATATAATGTTTGAAACCAAAACTGTCTCCGCTGACTCATTTCACAAGTACGAATGAGAGAGGATGAGAGTATGTGAAGTACACGGCAGTCGTGACATGACCATGTAGTCCACTGGTATTGGATGTCAACGCAAATGAGTAGCACTACTGTGGAAGACACACATGTGTCGTGTGAAGTCGTATGGACGCAGTGCTCAGGTGGGTAGATGCGCACATGCCAAGTTGGAGCACGCCGTGTTGGGAGGGGTCATGAACAGTACACCACCGCTTCCCTGGGCATTGTGAGAGGACACCTGTCGGGGGGGGAGTGAACACGTGTGTGCACAGCAGCCGGGCACACGTACAAAGCGGTACCAGGCGCACCTCAGCCCACCCTCTGTGGACAAGCTGGATCCTGTTGTGCGCCCGCCATGCCCCTGACAAGGCACACACAGCCCCAGTCGACCAGGTGTAACCCCAACATAGTCAATCCGCACAGGCGATACAGGGCACGGGATGGCAGTGGAGCATGGTGTGTGAGAGGTCTCCTCGCGCTCCTCCTGGCCATATCACGCAGGCAATAGAACCTCAACGTCTAGCATGGCACAAGTCACATGGAAGTGTAGGGGGACGCACCACAGCACGAGCAGCACTGACGTCACGGGAGGTGGCTCGCACCATCCCATCCATTGCCCATCATACCAACCACGCCACATGCCATTGCGACTAAGTGCAAGCGCGTGCGCCACCACCCCGAGCCCTCCCCAGAGAGGCCAAAGAGTGAATGTGTGGGCCATCAGCCACAGACGGACGCGGCCTGGCTGCAAGGGCAGCCACAGCCACTGGGTGTCGCAGGTGGCGGATCCGGAAGGCGAAGACTGTGATGCATAGTCCATGCAGGCCGGGTCACCATTTGGGGCACCACGCAGGTGGACGGCGTCCCGCAACACATCATACCCTGAGACAGCCCACTCGTGCAACTGGACCCACACATACACTCCTTGCCCTCTCTGGTGCGAGCTTGGGGCTGCCTGTGCAAGCGCTAGCCTCGCAGGTGAGCATGCATATTGGGGGAGCGAGGGGAGGACATGAGGGCTGGGGCGAAGATGACTGTATCACTGTCAGTTAGTACAAGGGATGACCCAGATGTGGAAAGGAAGAGACGTGTCCCGTGTGTACTGCAACTAGTCGCCAATACAACTACCCCCCATGTCCGGAATGTAAGCCCGCACCTAGGCCCGCCCATCCGCCACATCGAACATACCACCAGCACGACAACCTTCCCATTCGAAACACTGACTGGGGGTGGCGACCAGTGTACAATCATGTGTAGCCTACCCACGCGTACATGTGGGCCCTCCATGATCCATGTCACCTGCGGCAAAGTCATGACATGCGCAATGAGGGAAGTGAGGAGAGCTGCCCGCCCCACGCGCAGAAGGTGCATCAGCTCCACAGACCCAGCAGCGAGTCCAGCAGGGGTCACATGTGCAGGGGCAGCTGTGCCTGGTGTGAAGGCACATGCATATAGACAGCACATCGACCAATGTGTAGTCTGCCCACATCTACAGTCCATCATCATGCGGACATAGGAATTGAACACAGGGCAACACATCTTAGTGGGTGCACCCACCGTGACCAACAATGCGCAATCATCGACGTACCCGCCCTGTGCATGGCCCCCACCCAACGGAGGCACATCCAGTGCCACCATCCCACACACACAAGCCTTCCACGGAACATGCTCTGTCCAATGGTCAGTACAGAGTCAGCGCCCATCTGGTGGATCCTGAACAGGAGACACATGCACACACATGCCAGCTCCCACTATGTACGACTGCCACCTGGCACGTGCAATGTAACCTCTCACCTGTGACGTGTGACTGCAAGCACACAGCCGTCTTGGCATGGGGCTGTCAATGTGGACACCTGTCAATGTTTCGGGAGGTGTGATCCGTACAGTGATGTACATAGGGTGCAGTGCTGACACCTACTACTGTCTCATATCCCCTCGTGCCACAGGTCCCACTTGTTTTGGCCGCTCAGCCTGTGCCCACATCGTCGTCGTCGTGTGCCATACTCATCCAGCCGCGGAAGCAGTTCCATGCTCAGCAGGCATTCATGTTGCCGTGGCGTTGCCGCTTGACGGATATGCAGTCAGTCCCCATCAGCACGCCCCGCAAGTCATTGGGGCCTAGATCCCCATGTGCATGCACATGGCAGTGGTTTGTATCACTAGCCATTGCCATTGTTGGGAGACCTGTGTAAGTGTATTGTGGCCGTGCCGTCCCAGCTTGACAGCTGGGCTGTGGCTCCTGTGCTTACTCAGTCATGTCAGTGATGTGTATGCGAAATTGCTATGTGTCGTGTTGCTTTGACATGTGTCCTCTGCCATTGTCCCTAGGCGGAGACCGAACATTGACCGCCCATACCAATTGCTGGCGGACATGGACGATACAGAGGTTATTAGGAAGTTTCGGCTGGACAGGCCAACCCTGCATCGACTGTGTGCCATGTTAGAACCCCATCTCCGTCCCCGCAGGGTGTATCCGACTGCTGTCACCCCCACGGCTGAGGTGATGGCCGCCATGCATTTCTTCGCCACTGGGTCATTCCAGCACACAGTGGGCAGTGGAGGAGGGATGTCCCAGCCCATGTTCAGCAAGGTGCTGAGGGATGTACTGGCAGCCATGATGCTGTACCGGAACAGGTACATCCGCTTCCCCAGGGCTCGTGAATTGGCGGCAGTGAAGGGTGCATTCTATGCCCTTGGCAGAATCCCACACGTCGTTGGAGCCATTGACTGCACACATGTCGGCATTGTTCCACCACAGGCCACTGAGCACCTGTACCGCAACAGGAAGCACACGCACTCCCTGAATGTGCAAGTGGTGTGCCTTGCGGACATGGTGATCACCCACGTGTGTGCAAAGTTCCCAGGCTCGGCCCATGACGCACACATAATGCGCAACAGCATCTTGCCACGACTGATGTCCAATATGCAACAGGATCGTGCCTGTATTGTCGGTGAGTATGTGGAGTGGTGTAGCGTGCTGGCTGTGCGATGCTGTCCCCTGTCCAGTTGGATTAGCAACGGTTCTCTGTGTCCCTCACACCCAGGTGACTCTGCGTATCCGAATGGGGCATGGCTGCTCAGTCCATTGAGGAATCCTCGCACCCCAGCAGACGATCGCTACAATGAGGCACATGGGAGGACCAGACGTGTGGTCGAGCGTACCTTTGGCCTCCTCAAGTCCAGGTTCAGGTGCCTGGACCGCACCGGGGGTGCGCTGGCGTACTCCCCACAGAAGGTGTGCCGGATAGTGGTGGCGTGCTGCATGCTGCACAATCTGGCCATTCGGAAGCAGATCCCCCTCATCGTGGATGACGGAGATCAACCAGGGCCCCAGCCCGCAGACCAGGACAGCTCGAGTGAGGAGGACAGCGGAGAGGAGGAAGCTGGGAATGTGCGGCAGCAGCTCATCGCCCGCTACTTCACTTGACGGTGAGTGTCCATGTACGACGGCTGATGTGGCTGTATCTGTGCAGGTGTGTGTGTGCTGTGTCAGGGTGGCCGTTTGTTCACTGCGTGCTGTGTGTCAACGCTCCATGGCCAGGGTAGTATGCCACTGTTGGTGGCTGTGGCATTGTGCCCTATTGCTCTGTGCGATGTGTGTACATTGCTTGTAGTTGTTGACATGTACTGTGTGATGGGTGTGTGACACACTCATTGAATGTGCTCCTGTTCTGTCTCCCACCCCTAGGTCCCTACAGGCCCTCCGGATTCAAATGCCATGCCACGCATCAGGTGCCTTTCCGCCCAAGGTGGCCGTTGTATTCCGTACAAATAAGACACAGGGCACAATCAGCAGTTAGTGAAAAATGTGCATTTATTACAAACTGTGACATGTGATTGTGTGTAAGGTGATGACAAAAGTGGTGCGTGCAGTGACAATGAGCTGTCGGTCATGGCTGCGTGATGATCAGGGTGTACCCACTGGTTCTATGTCCATAGTCCAACACACACATGCCATCCAGATGGCTGTGTGGAGTGGGATCGTAGTCCAAGTCAATGCAGTGGCTGGTCAAGGAAGGCTGGCGGAAGGCTGGCTGGCTGCCTCACTTGCGACTGGAGCGTGCGAAGTCCTCCCGGGAGATCTGTTTCCTCTTCGGACGGCCCCTTCCACGTTTGCGAGGGGGTGCCTGCTTGCGACATGCTGGTGGTTGAGGTGTGATCACTGGCTGTGGACGCAGGGGAACTGGACACTGCTGCTCCACCCTGCGCCCCGGCAGGTGGTGGCGGAGGCGGAGCTGCTGTCCCTGGCTGTGACCTCACCGCCACCACCAGCTGTCCCATGAGGTCCACGATTTGGCCCATACGGGCGTCCATGGACCTCAGCACCCCCAGCACCTCACGCGTGTCTGAAGCAGACCGGACCCATTGTCCTTGGGCCTCTTCATAGGCCCCAAGGACTCTGGCCATGTGAGGCAGGGCATGGCTCCCAGGGAGGCTGGCGTTTCCCTGACCCTGCTCCTCCTACCAGTCCTGCTGCCACCGGCCTGCCCACTAGCCACATTGCTCACCACGGTCCTCGCTGTGGCTCCCAGGGTGGATCCAGTCGTCCGGGCCACCACCTGCGCTGGGGCTGGTGCCAGCGAAGACGTGGCGGTGGTGGCGGCGGTGGTGGTCGGTGCGGCGATGGTGGCGGTTGCGGCAGTGGTAGTGGCCACAATGACCGTGGGTGTGGCCGCAACGACAGTGGCAGCAGGGGGCTGTGAATGTTCAGCAGCCCTGGATGATGGGTTGGTGGGTAGGAGGGGTCCTGGGGAGCGGCTGGGCCCTGCCACACCAGATGGGCCTGCTTGGTTGTCCGTGTCCGAAGAGGAGGACAGATCCTCCAGATCCGTGTGTCCTTGTTGGGGGCTTGTAGGCTGGCTGTGCTGGCTGCTGGCTCCATCCCCAGCATCCAGCAGTTCGTCACCTGTGGAGAGAATGAGATTTGTTATTGTGTTGCACCTGGCGAAGTATGTATTTGTCGTCTGACATTGACAGTTCGTGCAATCTCGTACATGGGTTTCCCGGAGGCGTGTGTGTGGCTGTAGCATCTGTAGTTGTGTGTGCTTGGCAATGGGACTGTGTGCTGTGCACATGTGGCATGGGACGGATTGGCCATGCCGATGGGTGTGTTGCTGTGCCCCTACTTATTGTGACTCTGGTGTATGCGGGCTCCTGGCCCATCCTGGGTCTGGTTTGTACTTTGCTTTTGGGGTTCAAATGGAACGCTTAGGAACGCATATGGCAACATGGGGGCCATGCCCCAGAATCGCATTTGGGAGGGAATATGCTTTTGGGGTTCAAATGGAACGCTTAGGAACGCATATGGCAACATGGGGGCCATGCCCCAGATTCGCATTTGGGATGGAATATGCTTTTGGGGTTCAAATGGAACGCTTAGGAACGCATATGGCAACATGGGGGCCATGCCCCAGATTCGCATTTGGGAGGGAATATGCTTTTGGGGTTCAAATGGAACGCTTAGGAACGCATATGGCAACATGGGGGCCATGCCCCAGATTCGCATTTGGGAGGGAATATGCTTTGGGGTTCAAATGGAACGCTTAGGAACGCATATGGCAACATGGGGGCCATGCCCCAGATTCGCATTTGGGAGGGAATATGCTTTTGGGGTTCAAATGGAACGCTTAGGAACGCATATGGCAACATGGGGGCCATGCCCCAGATTCGCATTTGGGAGGGAATATGCTTTTGGGGTTCAAATGGAACGCTTAGGAACGCATATGGCAACATGGGGGCCATGCCCCAGATTCGCATTTGGGAGGGAATATGCTTTTGGGGTACATGCTGTGAGCCATGGGTGCCGAACGTGACATGTGTTGTGGCAGCATGACAGTGCATGGTTTGAGGTGTGTGCATGCTTGACATGGCCTGCATATTTGCTGTCTGTTGTGATTACTGGACATGGCATTGGACGCATCGTTATGAGTGAGTGATGGTTGTGTGCCAGCCAACGTATTGCAGTTGTCCCATCTCCTTGGTGTGCGTGCTGCCCTGTGCCATGTGCATCACTGCAGTGCTCGGGGGGTGTGGCCCATGTTGTGTGTTGTTGCTCACAGTGTGTCGTGCACTTCATTGACTTCTGGCACATGGTTGGTCATGGGCATGTATCTTAGCGTGACTGCTGTATGTGTGGCAGCTGTGCGGATGACATGCCTTTCATGAGACTGGGGCTGACGGATGGGATGGATGGTATGTTGTTTGTGCATGGTGTGTCTGTGTGTTTGATGGGTTCAGTGGTGTTCGTGTGCATTTATGTTGTTCCGCTCTGTTGCGTCTAGTGTTGTTTGTCTTACATAGGCGTAGTTGTGGGGTGTGTGGTTGACAGGCAGTAGGGGCTACATGGACAGGACTTCAATGTTGTTTCGGTTGTGTGTGATGAGTTGCACAGTGGCTGCCGTGTGGGACTATATTCAGTGTGGCTTGTGCATGCAGACGTGGCTCCTTGGGTGTTGCTATGTCTGTGATGGGTCATGTGGGGTGTGAGTCTGTTGTTCATGTCCGTGTGCACATTGTTCACTTGTTCGTGACGGTGGGCGGTGCTGCGTGTTCGTCTGCTACGTGACATGTCCCATGTGTTGGTCGTGTTATGGTCCTCATGCCTCCAGTAATCCAGCCCTGTCCAGTTTCCCACCTGCAAGTTGTTCGTGCGTGCACTGTACTGGATGCCACATGGCTCTAAGCGGGGGGTGCTCCATGTTGCAGGTCTGTGGGGGTGGGGGGTGTTGTGGGTCGTGGGGGTGGCTGGACACCCACTGACACCGATTGCTGTGGACCGTGATGTCTGCCTTTCGGCTGTCGTTGTGCACTGCGGTGGCTGACACGTGGCTGTGGGGTGTGGGGGATGCTCCTCCTTGCTGTGCTGTGGGACTGGGGCCTGGTGTGTGTTGTACTTGGGCTGTCCACCGTCCCACCCACTGCACTTTGTGTTCCTGCCACTTACCTGTTACTTGTCGGTTAGTGCAGCTGTGGCGGACACATGGGTGTGGTGGGTGCTCGTTGTGGCGCTTCTGGCATATTTGGGGACCTGTTGGTGGTGACGTGGCTGGCTTAGTGTACACATGTCCCCACGCATCTTACAGTTGTTCGGTTTGGGCTGTGTGTGGTAGTGTCTGTTGCATGTGTGTGTGATGTGTTGTGTATTGTGTGCTGGACATGGGGGTGTTTGTCCCTGGGAGCTGTGGCATGGTGGTAGTGCATGTGAGTACATAGCGGTGTGCTGGTATACATTAGTTTGTACTTACCAGCCTCCACTCCCCCTGCTAATCCGGCGAGGATCTCCGGATGGATTACGACTCGCACCTTCTCCTCCCACGCTTTGAAGGTCTTAAAGAGCGCGGGATTCCCTCCGCCAGTGACGGCAGCCAGCTCTCTGTTTTTGCCCTCCTTCTTCTTGACCAGGCTCTTTACGTCATTCCAACGTTTGTTAATCTCGACTCTGTTCCTGGGCAGGGTCCCGACTGCATTGACCTGGTCTACGATCCGGTTCCACATTCTGTTTCTGGTGGCTAGTGGTGTGTGCTGGACCATGTTCCCATAGATTTGTGGGTACACCTTGATGATCTCGTCGACCATGACCGTCAGCTCCATGGGCGTGAACTTGGGCATTCTTTGTGGTGCCATGATGTTTGTGGTGCTGGTGCGGTGTGTGTTGTGTAATGTGCAGGGGGTTTGTGGTGCCGGTGTTTGGTGGTGGTGGTGGTGGTGGTGGTGGTGGTGGTGGTGTTTGGTGGTGGTGGTGGTGGTGGTGGTAGTGATGTGTGCGTTTCTGTGGTGTGCTGCTGTCCTTGCTGTGTCACTGTGTCCTCTCCTCTCCTCTCTGGTTTGCAATGTAGCAAGGGGTTGTGGTCTGTGGGAGTGCTGCTTTTGTACTCACCTATGTGGGTGTGTCCTCATGGTCTGTTGTTTTCAGGTGTGTTGTGTCTGGTGTTCTGGCCTTTGTATTTTTTGTTTGTCCGGGGGTGTTTTCGGGATGTGTACTGTGCTTGTGTATTTGTGCGTGCCTTGCTGTGTGGACTTGTTGGCCATGTTGTGTGCTATTGGTTTTGTGTGCGGATGGTTTCTATGCAGGTACGTTGGCGCCATGGCTTCTGCCGTGTCGATTCTCATCGGCGTTGTTTGCGCTGGCGGGCGGTATATTTGTGGTTTTTCCGCGCTCATGTCGGTGCGATCGTAATTTCACGTGCGGTGTGTCGGCCGTGAGGGCGGGCGGTTTTGTGTTGTCGTGCGTGTTTCCGTCCGTGGCGGGCGGTTTGACTCCGACTCGGACGTTGGCGGGCGGTATTTTGTGTGCTTTTTCCGCCGATGGCGGTATTCGGTTTGTGTAATCGTAATGGCGTGGTCGGTGTTCAGGCGGTGTGTGCGGGCGGATTTTTGCCGCTTCCATGCCTGGCGGATTTATTTACGCCGGGTATCGTAATGGGCCCCTTAAACTTTAAACAAAAACAAAAAAATACAGTCGATATTATTTACAACAATATTTTTGACATCGATATTTTCAAAATCGAAATTTCTAAAATACACAAAAATCGATATTTTAAACAACGAAAAAACTTACCTCGATATTTTACACCATCGATATTCTTGAATCGATATTCATGCAACTCGATATTTCTACATCGAAATTCTGTCGCTTCACCATCCTAGGCAATGACCTCCCAGAGTTTGGTCTGATCCCAGAAGGGGCAGTCGCCCAAGGCGCCTGCAGACCCATAGATCCTGGTGATCCAGTCCCTACAGTTAAGAGACTGGGTCCCAAAAGAAAGGGCAAAAGAAATGGAAAAGGAAGCCACTCTTAACTAGCGATCAAGTGAACCAAGTTCCTTCTACCCCAGTACGGGGGAAACCCAAAGTTGCCAATGGTAAGGCCTCTACTGACCCAAAAGAGGTTCTTAAAAGTCAGGCAGCTGTTCAGAAGCAGGGTGTCACCCCTGAACTGACAGAAGGGAGAGTGGAAGAAGGATGTCTGCTACAGGATGTGATACACCCCACTCTAAACAGCAAGAGAGGTTCCAATAACCCACTGTTGCCCCTAAGGTAGCTCATGCACCTGTCAGTGGAGAGCTGAAGGGGGTGACTTTGGATACTGACAGCTGTCAGTAGCCTCTGCTGAGATCTGGCCTTAATGGCAGCACTGTACTTGGCATGAGAGGCAGACCCATGGCCAAAAGCAAGTTGGGCCCCCTTGACCCTGCTGGTCATGGTGGGGTTGCTCAAGTGTTGGGTGACCTCTGTGGGTAAGCTAGGTGTTGCCCTAGCAAAGATAGGGTTAGAATAATTGGGCACCTCACTGCTCAAGGTAAAAGGAGAGGAAGAAAAAAATACAGTTGTTGTTAAAGTTCATTTTAAAATGGGTCCTGTTACTGTTGAGATAGGTCAACTAGCCAAAGAGAGTGACCTTGACAGGAGAATGTGAAGCAGAGTAGGCCCTGCAATAGTACAACCTGTTTTCCTGCCTGTTTTCTTTACATTATTCCTCGCTGTCAAGCCAGGAACACTCTCCCAGGGTGGGCCTAAGTTGCTTGGGCGTGTTAGCTGGATAGGAGGGATTGTAGAAGAAAACATGGCCCTTTGCAGATTCCCCCATTTTTTGCCCCCATTTGGACTGCCAGATGCTGGTTTTCAACTCTGACAGTGCACTGACCCTGCTAACCAGGCTCCAGTACCAGTCCTCTCACTAAAACTGTTATGTTCAACTTGTTAAATCCCAAATTGGCTAAGACTTTATCCCCTTATAAGTCCCTAGTTTAAGGTACGAGGGAACCCAGGGCATAGGTGGTAAAGGGGTCCCCAGGGCTGCAGCATGGTTTTGTGCCACCCTGAGTGACCCAAGTACACTACTGACAGCAGGCTTGCCATTGCAGACTGCAGAAGCAGTGCAAACTGCTCGAACTTGAGTGTGCCCCCACCATGTGTGCCTCAATAAATACACAATTTTTATTGTATTTCAGCACCACTAAGGAAGGCCTCCTGAGCCCAGGAGGCAGGGTGCATTATATTAAAGGTGAGGACAAATAAGTGCAAGCCTATATGTCCCTATGGTGGTGTTCCCCATTGGAAACTACTATAATTGTCAGCACTACATAGGATAACATGGGCTGTCACCTGGGCATTCTCAAGGTTGGCAGTTTCATTAAGGTAAAACTGGAATACGTCATGTTTGGTATCAAACAATGTGCCTTCTCACCCCTGACATAACTCTAATGCCCTGAGTCATGTGGCATGCACCTAGGTGGCTACCTTAGAGGTTGCCCACTTGGTTACCCCCACTTCTCTGTGCTCTGGATGGCAAGCCCACGTTTCCTGCACCTGCTACCACCAAGACAGGACTCTAACCTGCCAGGCAGTGTGATCAATTTCAGGAGTCAGGAACAAAGGCTTGGGCAGGATGAGGTCACACTTCCCTCCTCTCAAGGAGGGTAGTGAAGTGGCATATCAATGCAGTGAGCTTCTAAGGCTTCACCACCTTCATATGCATCAGGGCTGACTCTCATTTGAGGCAACAGCCCTCCCCTGCCCCAGGCACATTTGCTCCCGGGCCGGCGGGAAATCAGTTAGTCAAGGAGCTATACAGTCCCAGAAGGCTAGCCATAACTCCAGGGTGAGAAGCCTGGTCTGCACAATACATTTTGATTTCTGCCATCTTTAGAAGTGGCAGAACAGAGAGTTCTGAGTAGAAAAGGTGACCTCAGGAACCCAGGAAGAGGTCTCCTCAGGGTCGGTTGAGCTGCAGGGACATGAAAAACATGCATCAAGGAAGAACCAAGAGGGGACCTGTGTCGTCGACAACAGAATTTTGCCCACAGCACCAAAGTAAAAGAGGGATAGTTTGTCCCTGTGGCAACAGACTTGGAACTGAGTGCACGAGTCTCGTCCTTGGCTAAAACTCAGCACTCCCCAAGACAGGGACGCCTGTGGAAGCCTGAAGCACCTTCAGGCTCCCCTGGACTAGTGGCTCTAGTTTCCTGCAAACTGCAGGTAAAAACATTCACCAGATCCGAAGAATTGTTGGTAATCAGGCCCTCAATGAGATCACACAAATGCAGTTGGTCCAGTGCATTGTGGGAGTTGTAGTCTTGCCTGCCATGAAGTTTCAGGCCAATACCACACTCCCCAAGACCCAGTGACGTGGCAGTACATTTTTGCTGTGTTTGTCACTGCGAAGGCTTGTTGGTCGCCAATGCGCCAACTAATCTCCACACTCGACTCTGCATCTACATGTAACACCTTGCAACCTTCATTGGACATCAACAGCTGTGTATACATTGTGTTTTTGCATTCTCTTTCTTGCAGCACTGTGTAAGCGGTAAAATCAGCATCCACGCAGCTCTTATTCAGCACCAGGGACAGCCAGGAAAACTCTGCACTGGACTAAAATTGATCTGACTCTTGTGGCCTGGTCCAGGGGCCCGCATGACCTTACCATGTAAGAGTTTCACATAATTTGACCTGCAAGTGACCGATTGTCACTAGTGGATTTCGCCATTGATTGCAATGTAATATTTTCCATGTATTAATTTGCACTGATTTAATATTGTTTCTAAAATCCATAACTCCAGTTATATGTATTCCATTCATTTTAGTGTCTAAATTTAGATAAAAATACACTTTATTTATATAAATTGGTGTTGGATTTCTCCAGAGTCGTGTCAATTACTTATCGTCCATATGTGTACTCTGAAACGCTTAACACATGTTCCTCTAGTAAAGCCCGACTGCTCTTTGTCACTCTAACAGGACTGAGTTAACGATTTATTAGTGTGAGTCCAACAACCATGTTGGGGTATTGTGATAGCATTACATGGTGAAGTCTAAACCCCACACCACATAAATACTCCACGTTCCTAAAGTTCCAGATCTCCTCTGGTCTTGGTAACCCTAGTCCTGGTGGAGTAGGGCTACCTGGTGTGTATGGCTCTGGTTGTCCTAGCCCTCTTGATTCTTTTTCTCCTACTGGTCATCCAACTCCTTATACCGTTCCTTCTCTTCATCCCCCAGGTCCCCTCCACAATGACATAAATGAGGGTCCAGTAGAGACAGGACCTTGCCCACTTAAAACACTGCTCTGTATGTTAAAAACTAAACTACCATTCCCATGATACAATGGACCAGTGACTAAAGTGTCAGTTTGGCTGAAAGGGCTACTCATTACATTGGACCAATGAACAGGAATGCCTGATGCCTACTCTGCTGAGCAAATATGAAGAAAGTGTGTTTTTCACCTGGCGACTGAGTGAATACACATTCTTCTAGTGCATTACCTAGAAACATTGCTTACCTGTCTCTTGCTTTCACTTGTTCTGTACCACAAAAAGTCCTATTCCCATGTCTCACTCTATTTACCTACTGTAAGTGTCCCAAGGCACTGTTCCCCCAAGCACTAGTTTCTAACTTTAAATGTGTCCTATCTCTGTGGTTCTGATACCACCTATCCCTCTGCATTTCCTGTTTGCTGCTGATTTTCGACTGCTTCTGTGTTGCTGGGTCTCTAGTATTAAACAAGCACAATTGCCCTTCAAAAGAAGTCCAGATCTTGCACAATACCTTCCATAAGACACCCCAAATGAGCCCAGCCCTCTAAAATCATCACAAGGAAGATCATGACATTTAAAAACAATCTATTCTCATGAGCATACATGCCAATAGGTACCGATTCAGTTGAGAGACTCCCAATTGTTAAAATCCAAAAATTGCTTTATTTTGTCTGTCTCCCACCAAAAATTGCCTCTGCTTCAATAAAAGTCAATGGGAGAAATACATTCTCCAGATTATTTCTTTAAAATTGCCCACTTTCCTCTTCTGATACGTTGACATATTTACATAAGTGAAGAAAACATTTATGTAACATTCTTTGAAACCATACTCTTTATTATTTGCAGACAGTGAAATACAGCTAGATTGGAGCACAACATTTCAGACATGACAGCATTTGGAGTTTGGAGTGCAGACTTTAAGAAATTGGGTGACTGGTTGAGGGGGTTGCAACCCTTCTTAAGTAGTAACTACAATTCTTGTGAGGGTGAAATTACAAGCAAACTCTAAATTACCTGTGCTCAACCCTTGGGTAGCTTGGCACAGAGTGGGCAGGCTTAACTCAGAGGAAAGTTTAAAGTATTTGTGCAACACTTCAAACAGTAATAATGTGAAAACACAAAACAAGAAAATGCCACATCAATTTAGAAAAATAGAGTCATCTTTAATAAATAAAACAAGACCAAAATGGCAAACGTCCAATCAATAGAACCGGAGATGTGCAGGTTTAAAATTGTCAGTGAAAATAGCACCAAAAAGCCAAAAGTGCCAACTGTGGATATCTGGTCGCACCAGACCGAGACAAAGACAGAAGCTGAGGCCAACCGCGATGGAGTGCAGGCTGGTTACAGTGACCCAGTTAGGCCCGCTGAACAAGAGTACCTTAAATCCTTGTTGTGGAACTTTGCAAGGCCTGTGTTGATGATGCGTCGCACAGCCGAGGCAATGCGAGGTCAGGGTCGGAAATGTGCAGTGCACCGTCGGTTCCAGGGAGCTGCAAGGATGCAATGCGGGGTCCTGCATTGTTGTCAAGGAGACGTCAATGAAGGAAGCTTGCAAAGCAAAGTCCTGCATCGAGAATGAGTCACACACCGGCTGGTTTTAAAGAGACTGCGGAGTTTGCGATGCTATTCCTTCACCGTCGTTGAGTCTGCCACCGACAAAAAGATTGCAATGCGAGGGCCTGCATCGGGGATGCGTCATGCAGCTAGGATTCAGATGGGGCTACGGCTATGAGGTCGATGCAGAGTTCTTGCACTGGAAGAATCCTCACAGCAGAATTCTGCTTGCGGTTGTGCCTCACAGAGGAGGGGATGAATCGGTTCTGCTGGATCCGCAGATGGGCTGGCAGAGCACCTTCAGGCCCACTTCCAATGTTCCAGGAATGTGGTGTCACCACTTGGCAGGGTACAACTTACAGTTGGAGAGTCCAGGTGCTGGTTCCAAGACATCAGCCCTTGGAGTCACTCTGGTGGTCCTGGGAACAGGTTGCAGTCCAGTCCTTCTCACCCAGGCAAGAAGGCAGCAGGTCAACACAGCAGGCAGCAATCCTTCAGGGCAGCAGTCGAGCAGAGTGGCAGTCTTTTCAGCAGCACAGCAGTCCTTCTTCCTGGCAGAGTCTTCCACAGCTCCAGAAGTGTACTGAAGAGTTGGTTTCTGAGGTCCAATATTTATAACTGGTGCCTTCATTGAAGTGGGGGAAAGTTCTAGAGGATTCCCTTTAAAGTACTTAGGTTTTCTGCCTCCCTTGCCCTAGCTCCAGGCTAACTACTAGGGCTATGCAATCCTTTGTGTGAAGGCAGGACACAGCCTATTCAGTGTAAGTGGGGCTATGCTGAACTCTGCCCTCCCATCCTGCCATTAATGGCTCATCCAGGCACATCTAAGCCCTCTAATGTGTGTAGCTGGCTAGGAGGAGTACTCAGTCTGACTACCAACTTCACTCAGTCATTTTACCTGGGAACCTGCTGAAGGCACTAAAGGGCGAACACATGAAAATGCTAACACCAATATTCCACAGGACGCAGGACTTGAAGCCATGGAATACTTTTTGGAAACACGACCCAGGCCCCACTGTGTACCAACTTCATTTTTTTGCACAAATTTGCCTTAAAAAGATTTTTTTTTGTTTCAACAAGACTTTTTATTTGCAGACTAATGGCACTGCACTGGGTTTTCCCTTTGCTCCAGAGATGGAAGTAATGTTTATGACCAAGTATGAGGAGAAGTGGGTATATGGCAACAACCCCTTTAACACCAACATTATAATTTGGAAATATTTTATCAATTATGTTTTTTTGATATGGAGAGGTGAAGGAGTTCAATTTTTGCAATTCATTGAGTGACTGACTGACTGACTGAAAAGTATTTATAAAGCGCACTAATGCCGAGGCGTCTTGGCGCTGAGTGATATGTAATGCCCATGGCCGACACATTCAGGGTTGTGAGAAGAGCCATGTTTTAACTTTCCTCCTGAAGACCGATCTGTTAGGCAAAGACCTCAGGTGTGTGGGCAAAGAATTCCAAAGTTTGGATGCCAGAAAAGAGAAGCGTTTACCTCCACACCTTACTCTCTTTATCTTTGGAAGTTGTAAGAGATCAAGTGATGCTGATCTTAAAGCTCGTGTGGGAACGTATCGAGAAAACAAGGTTTGCACATCCTTGGATCCTCCACCAAACAAGGCTTTATGCACCATGCATAGGGACTTAAAGTCAACCCGTCGCCCTACTGGGAGCCAGTGAAGTTGTTTTATACCGGTTGATGTAGGATGGTGTTTAGGTAGATTAAGCAATACTCTCGCTGCCGCGTTCTGAATTGACTGCAATTTAGAGAATTGCGCAGCATTTGCTCCTAAATAGAGAGCGTTGCAGTAATCAATTCTAGATAGAATCGTAGCCACTACCACTGTTTTCCTCAGGGAGAGCGGTATAAAAGGAAGAATCTTCCTCAGACCTTTCAGCATAAAGAAGCAGGCTGATGAGACTTGGTTAATCTGGGGAGACCAGGAAAGGTCATTATCTACCAAAAGGCCTAGATTCCTGACTTTTTTGACAGGGGCCGGACATGTACCTGCTACATGTGGCCACCATAATTGGTTCCATACCGAGATTTTCTGACCAAACTCAATCACCTCGGTTTTATCTACATTAAGTTTTAAAAAATTGACATTCATCCAAGTCATCAGAGCCGAGATGCAGTTACTGAATTGGGTTGCCATAGCATCCACGGGCTGCGTTACCGACACTATAAGCTGCGTGTCATCAGCATAAGACACCAGCATAAAGCCGTAGCTTTTTATTAGTCTAGCCAGAGGAGCTACATATATATTAAAAAGAGTAGGGGATAGGGCCGAGGCCCTGTGGGACACCCCGGGAGTGTGAATTCCTTGGACTGATATCCATCCCAGAATATCACTTGTTCCCTGGACGATAGGAAGGAGGAAAGGAGGGCAAGAGCTTTGCCTTTGATACCTACATCCTGTAGCCTTCGTATTAATACCACGTGGTTCACGGTATCGAAGGCTGCTGTCAGATCAAGCAGGACCAGTGCAGCCCCTCCTCCTCCATCCATCACCTTACGTATTTCCTCCACTGCCATAATCAGTGCAGTCTCAGTAGAGTGTGATGATCTGAAACCATGTTGAGTAGTATCCAGAATGTTGTTGTTCTCTAGATACGATGTTAGTTCTACGTTCATGGCTTTCTCAAGGATTTTAGCAGGTAGAGGTAGACACGAGATGGGACGATAGTTTTTCTCGTCCAGGGGATCCAGCTTAGGTTTTTTGAGGAGAGGGCGAATGCAGGCTTTTTTCCAAATCGTTGGAAATACTCCTGATGAAATACTTTGGTTTAGTATAGGGGATAGTGGGATGCTTATCTCCTCGGAAACCAGATGTAGTATATGAGGGGGACAAGGATCTAAAGGAGAGCCCGACTTGGTTTTTATCAGCAGATCAGCCACTGTCTCAACTCCCAACAGTGGGAAGTGCGATAAATCACAGTGGGAGGACATGTCCTCCAGCTGGGCTGAGACATTACTCGCTGTAACCTTATCTGCATTTAGGAGATGATTATAAACAGTTTGGACCTTATTTTGAAAATGACCACCCATCTTGTCTACAAACTTTTGGTCAGGAGTAAAGGTAACGTCCTGTGGGCACTTTAATAGAGACGAGACAGTTTGAAACAATTCTTTTGGTGAATTTGTTGCTTCTTGAATTTTAGAAGTGTAGTAGGCCGTTTTGGCCTGTGTGATAGCAGTTTTGTATTCTTCTAACGCAGCACAGTAGTCTTTCCTATGAGTGCTGCAGTAGTGAAGTCTCCACATACGCTCTTTTTGCCTGCACTTGATTTTAGCTATTTTAAGGTCTGCAGAATACCAGGGGGACGAAGCCTTACTGCGTCGAGAGCGCTTCGTCACTTCCGGAGCAACAATATTGGCAGCTCTGTTAAGCCAGTTGTGAAAAACTGAGGCCGCTTGATTGGAATCAGTAGGAATTAAAGGCCTTTCACTTAATGCTGACTTTAAATCATTTATGCTCACTGATTTCCAGGCCCGATATTTGACGGTCGTAGATCTATTTCTACGACCACCTTTCGAATTTGCTGGAGTGATGTTAAAATGCACAGCAAAATGATCAGACCAGGGTAAAGGACATACAGACTTAACTTGGATAGAAGAGTTATTGGTAAAAATACCGTCCAGTGTATGTCCTGCTAGATGTGTAGGTTCACAGACAATTTGGTTAAGTCCAAAGCTAGATAATTTATCTAGTAGATTAAAAGAATCTGGATTGTTATTAGCTTCCAAATGAAAGTTAAAATCACCCAGTATGGTGTAAGAGTCAGAGTCTAATCATGATTCCAGATAAGTCTGGAGAGAAGATACAAATGATGATCTAGGGCCAGGGGGTCTATAAATTAGCAGCCCAGAAAGTACTTCTAGGTTGTTAAGTTTTATAATAAAGGACATTGCTTCAGCGTCTAGATTAGATTCGAATTAAACCTAACCATGTACTGAAGTCGATGAATAATCGCAATTCCACCACCCTTTGCCCCCATTCTATCCGAGTTAGAAACGACATAACCGACTGGTACTGCCATGTGCCAGTCGGGATCACTGTGTTCGTTTGCCCATGTTTCGGTAAGAAATACAAGATCCGGATTCTCTACATGAATCATACACTCCAAATCAAGTTTATGTTTCACCATTGACCTGGTGTTAAGTAAAATACACCTGGTAGGAGAAAAGTTCTTATTAGTGAGAGTAAAAGTCTGAGTGATTGCTAAATTGTTATCAGACAATGGGTTAGTGGCTTTTGACTTAATCTGTCCTAATTCCTCTGTGTTCATAAACAAAGTATTGCTGTGTGTACTTGGGGCCCCCCCAGCCACAAGTGCTGCAACCTAAAGAAATGGGTGGGATTAGTGGTTGAATAACCGCACAAAAGACATAAAATTCACTGCACAATGGAGTAAAAATGACATTAATTTATTGGACCTGACAATTAAACATGAGGAAGGTAAAATCTACACCACCTTGTAAACTAAAGAGACAGACAGGAATACCTTCCTGCATTACAAAAGTCATCACTCTCGTGACCTGAGGGACAATTTACCATATAGTAAATTTTTTCGTTTGCGCAGAAATTTTACAAAAAAAGATTACCTTGAGAATGCTAATAAATTGGTCCAAAAATTGAAAGAGCGCCAATACCCCTACAGACTCTTGAAACGATCCATGAAAAGAGTGTGGTATACTCCTAGGGAATGTCTATTAGAACCAAATATGAAAAAACCTATGGACCGTCTAGTTTGTGTAACTACCTTTAATTCAGCTACAACATACGTCAAAAAGGTTACATTGGCGATCAGTCTCCCTTTTAAATCCCCTTAAAGAGATGCCATTGTTTCCTCTGAAGAGGAACAAAAATCTTAGAGACAAACTGGTCCATTTGAATATAGAGACACAAGGTCCACAGAGAAATGTGCAAAGTGGGGCATCATAAATGTGGAATGTGCATGGCATGTGCGTCCACATTAGAAGGTTCTACATTTACATATAGTAACATCTCAATACAACATAACGGATTTACTAATTGTAAATCAAAAAATGTAATACATGGTTTATTGTGCCGGTGTGGGAGAGCCTATGTAGGTAAAATCAACCAAGAGGTTCGACAGCGTATTTGCCAACATTAATCACGCATAGGATGCCGCAACACATCAGCACCGCTAGTGTAACATTTCCTAGAAATGAATCACAACACCGAAGATCTGAAATGGACTGTTTTAAGACAGGTAGTTTCAAGATATGGTGATGATTCACAGTTGATACGACAGGAGGCACTTTTAATACTGAAGCTAAAGACTGCTGAGCCAGGTCTGACTGAGATATCAGAGATATCGAATGTTTTCTAATGTATAGAAGGGTTTTAATTATACTGAAATGTACAGCATGTGATATAACACTTTCCAAACCATGCACATGACCATATGGATTTTGGAAGATCTATGCATAACATTGATGATTTTAACAATTAGC